>JAQFYM010006542.1:0-11557 GCA_034694785.1 Agrenia bidenticulata
TGTATTGTCACAAATATCGTATGTTAAAAAAACAATTAAATCATGTGATAAATTAGATTATTATGATACGGATATACGCAGCAACCGAATACGCGTTTAATTCTTTATCCAGGGTTTTTTTTTTGCGTTATATTTTTCTGTGTTTTTAATAACTTCTATGTAACATTAATAATGTTATTGATTCTTAAATGTTCGTTTTTCCAAAGCTCTTGTTTATTTTGTGGCTGGTTATTCAAAACAAACTCATTCAAATTATAACGGGTTGAGCGTCATAGAGTTTGTACTCTTGTTGAAATACCTTACCCTGCTTCACCGCAAACATAAAAATCACTGGCAAAGGCAGAAATAAAATTATTGAATGCTGATAGCTAAAGGATAAAGGAATCGTGGGCTGATTTCAAAGCACCCACACTCAAATAGTATTTTCGCAATTCGAAAAAAAAACACCGAGGTATTGGTTGAAACACCCCGCTTGCTGTTTCTAAAGCATTTTGTCTTATGTGATTGCACTTACATTGCAATATACGTGTATTTAAGCCCTAATGCAACCGGGGAAATTTTCCTCTGTTAGTAATCTTTCATTCATTTCATGTTACACATATACTGTGACGTTTAAAAAATATGCGCATGCTTGATTAATTGCATGTATAAATAAATATCTTGCATTTATTATTCATAGTTTGATAGCCAAAAAGCTTTTGGTTGTTAAATATTGTCACAGTATAAACAAGAAACTGTAATTCCATACATATTTTAGTATTTTTTGTGTTTCTTTTCTTCTGTCGTTCAAAGTTAAATTTGTGGAAAGAAGATAAAAATAGAGGGGTAAAATCTCAAAAAATGAAGACATAAATGTAAGTAAGACAAAGTTTGCTGCGATTTTGATTTTGCAAAATCCTATATGTAGTATATCTAAAATTTCGTTTTCGTTCAATAATAATTTGCTACCAACAAATTAGTATGAGAAATTGTTCGACCATATATATATGGTAAAAAAAAAGACTCTAAGAAATCTGCACGTTTTTTTTTATCCCAGATATAAAAGTTGTTGTAAAAACACAAAAACTTGTTCTTAAGCATAAGAACCCAACAAGCACTTTAAACCTTTTTTTATAAATATTCATATAACATGTTTAAATATATAATAAAATTAAGAAATTGTACACCTCTGAGGTTAAAAGTCCCTATACTATAAACTAAAATCATATGTATCTTTAATAAAGTGTGCTGAAAACAAAAAGAGTAATAGCTTTACTCAAAAACTGATGACGTGTTTTTTAAATTAACAAAATCTATTTTAAGTAAGTAAAACCAGTAATTTAAATGTTTATATTTTTTTACCTCTGCAAATATAATATATTTTATTACACCTGTTAAAAAATATAAGAACGGAAGAAAAAAATCTAATAACAGTAGAAAAAGTATTTTGTATTCATTAATAGTTTCTTCTATAAAAATAGAAGTTATAAAACAACATAAAAAGATAAGATAACACGAGCAACGCAGCAGTAAAATAAACATCAAGAGAATGTATGTATATATTAAATTTAAAATTGCATTTAAACTATCAGATGTTATTTTAAAATTGTAATTTTAAACTGATATGTTTTTTTTTATTTGCATTTTATGCAAAGTCCTTTGTCCCTTTGTATATCCCACACGTTGCAAAATTCAAACATGATTTTTTTAAAAGTCAATTACAAGTTTACGAGCTTATAATCAGTATAAATGTTTCTAGTAAAAAACGTGAATTTCCTGTGATTGTATATTACGTTTTTTTACATTTGCAACGTTTATAGGACGGTATGTATATCTCTATAGTTATTTTGAATTATTTCTAAATTTTTTTAAAAAAAAAATTAGGATTATGTTCCAAAATACCCATTCTTTTGCTAATAGTATACTTAATACCCATAGTTTTTTTATTGGTGTGCTTAATACCCATAGTTTATCGCAAAAGGTTGGCTTAATAAATACAAGAATGTTTTATCAGTAAAATTAATATTTTATTTTTTGTACAAAATTTTGACAGTCTTTTATGTATTAAAGCCTTTTTTCGTATTAAACATTGGGTATTAAGTACACCAATAAAAAAAACTATGGGTATTAAGTATACTATTAGCAAAAGTATGGGTATTAAGAAACATACCCCAATAATTTACGAAATTTATGCTGTAATACAATAAAAAAGCGAAATAGGCGATGTTCAATTGTAACTTAAGTTAGATTAAATAATCATTAGTAATATTTTGTATATTTAATTTTATTAAGTCTAATAGATGGTTTGAATGTTGTTAAAACACAAAATACTTTTATTTTTTGCATTTATGACAAATTATTACATTTTGGTAAAAAATTAGTTAAATATACCGAAGAAAGCAAATATATTTTTTCTGTTTATAATATAGATATTTTTTATTTAAAATGACTGAAACGGTCCGAATTTTCTCTAACATACATAAAAATTTATTTTCGCTGTTTTGCACAGCAACTTAACGAATACTTTGATAGATAAAAATTGAATCATGCAAGCATCTTTAAACTGAATTTTTTTAGTCGAAAAATAAGCTAACCCACTTAAAACATCAAAACAATCATAAAATTGATAATTAAAAATCAATAATTTTAGTGGTGTTTATGTCTATATGGGATCATCTATTATAAAAAACAAACAAACTCTTTTATTTATACACTGAGTTATTTTCGCTAAAACAGGTTTTTATACGATTTAGCATTTTTCTACTCTCTACTTGTAACCGTATAGTAAAATACAAATTGTAGATACAATCCTAAAATTTATATATACTTCACAATTTTAGGATACTAAATTATTAATAAATTTAGTCAAAAAATTATAACTTACCAGGTATAAATCTTTTTATACATTAATATTTTACTCATATTCAACTTATTGCCATATTATCATGTAATTTTTTTTTCCTACATAAATCAAGTTAAAATTTATATACAGTGAATTTTCTATAGATGACATTGGACTGTTCCAAAAAAACTAAAAATTGTTAGAATTGTCTAAAATTCATTAAAATATATTTTTTTAGGTACAATCATGTAATAAAACAGTGTTTTGCAGATGATAATTTCATATGAAAAATTTTAAAAAGTAAATTATAAAAAGCAAACCAAAAAACAAAATTTTTTATTTAATTTTTTTACATCGTTTTGTAGCAAAAAATCGTAATTAATCGTTTTTTTTTGACAAAATTGTCATCTATAGAGAAATTACTGTACTGACATTTTAAAATTAAAAATCATTTCCAACTATAAATTTAATTTCGTAGTAATCATGGTTAATATTTTGAATAAAATTTTTTTATTCTAATTTTAAATATAAATAATTTTTATATTTATTCCTCTTTGTATATCAAAGGATCATCACATTCTTCATCCTTGTCACGCTGATAAATATAGACAATCGGCAGAACAAACATAAAAAATGAAGCTGTGTACTTGTATATTCCCGAACTAATAGTATCCATATTATTTTTTATACAACTAGGAGTTATCTTTCCTATACAAGAATCAATACCATATTTCAGCACCAATGGTATTTTCTTTTGAGCTGGGTATGCCTTTATCTCTCTGCGGAAACACTCGATTTCTTTCATAAGATGTGGCTCCATTTGGGGCTTTGAAATAATACCAATTCTTTGGGAATAAAGTAAGAAATTGCAATAAAATAATCAAAATCTTAAGTTAAGCGAAAGCAATAATTTAGTTAAATCGAATAATCATAGGGACATGTAAAGCTGGATATTTCTAAAGTAAACTAATTGAGTTATAAATTTTATAGAATATCACGTTAAGCAACAAAATAAAAAAAAGGATGTCAAAAATAGAAATACAAAATATTTATTGCATAAAAATATATAAACGACCAAATGAGATTATAATATCTGTAATAACCAATCAATCAAGATATAATTGCTAGATAAATATCGACAAATACAATTTAATCATAATGAAACATCTGTTTCGAACTAAATTGCCTAATAAACGAGATAACATATTTTATTACCATGAAAAAACTCATCGGCGGAAACTGGAAGGCAAATTATGATCACTCACAGCTAACACGATTATCACACCTGAATAAACACACTAAAAGCGATGTATTTATTGCCGTTCCATTTCCGTTTATAAAAGATGCTAAGTATGTATTGCCGGATTACTATAGTATAGGAGCCCAGGATTGCAGTTATTTTGAAGGTGGCTCCCATACCGGTGAAGTAAGTGCAAAAATGTTAAAAGATATTGGAGTAGAATATGTAATAATCGGGCATTCAGAAAGACGTGCTATGGGAGAAACTGACAAAAATATAAGAGAAAAGTTGAAGCATGCCATATCTTGTGACCTTAAAATTGTTCTTTGTGTTGGTGAGACATTAGCTGAGCATGAGGATGGATCATTGTTTAATATTGTTGAGGAGCAGTTAAAGGTAATCCCCGAAAATACAAAGCTTGATGTTGCATATGAACCCGTTTGGGCCATTGGGACTGGTAAAAGCGCGAAAAAAGAAGAGATTCTTGAAATGGCTCATTTTATAAAGGCATTACATAAAAATGTTTCACGCGTGATATATGGTGGGTCAGTTGATCAAACTAATATTGATGAAATAGCCTCCATTGTGGGATTAGATGGCGTTCTTGTGGGCGGTGCATCTTTAACAAATGATTTCGGGAAGATTATTGAAACTTATGAGAATCTGGTTGAGGACCCAATTAATTACACTTAAAAAACCATAATAAAATGATTGTATAAACATATATCTTGTTTCCAATAGTTATAGTCAACAATTTCTTACATTTGTTATTCCTTTTGTTTCTTTATTTTTTACCCCCCTAAATGGTTTACAAAAGAAGAATGTGTGCTTTCACAAACACTCCAATTTCACATGTTGACAGGGCATCAGTTCAACTTACATTTGCAGGCCTCGATAACAACGGAATCATAAACGGACAAGTATTGATGTTTGACTGCTGTGGAGAAATAAGAAGAAACGGAAGAATTGACTTATTACTGGTAGAGAAAATGGAAGAGATTGAGCAACAACAATAAATAAAATAATATCTATATTAATTAATAGTATAGGCATTGTACTACTGCGTCATGTTATCTTAATAGACGTTTTAGTACCCCAAGGTATTTACGGGCAATAAATAACAAAAAAATAATGATATTTATAGATCACACTTGGATCCGCCCGAATATTAAAAAAAACAAACAAATGCATATATGTAATACATCTAATTAGTCGGTATCTCTATAACGAAGTGAAACATGTATTTGGGGATAACCATCAGAATGTTCACTCAATTATGCATGTGTTTATCGGTTTTGATAAAAAAAGTAATGTCAAATATTTGAGTAACTACTGCTATGCGATGTTTTCCTGGTGCATAATCTGGGAGGGGGGACTGTAACAATTATATCAGATGTTCTCAAACTGTGATACGCAAAAAAAATATAGTGGTACGCGGAAAATAATTATTAAAATGCGAATTTAATATACACTATATGCAAAAGTGTTTTTAAACGAACGGGTATTTTCGTCATATGCATATCAGCGAAACATTTTCACCTGTTTAAATACCCGTATAGTAAAGAAAAATATGTAATTTATTTTGTAAGTTGGTTAAGTTTGAAAAAAACAATGAAAAATTATTTGCAATGAAACGCTTGTGCATACCCAGAAATCATCTAGTGACAGTGTTTTTTTTTATCCTTCCAGTAAACTGTTTCTTTCAAAACAATGTAAAAAAACAGTAAATGTTTAATTTTAAGTAGATCTTAAAAAATTTTATTTAATTTTGTTTGTATTTGGTTGAAAAGGTCTCAAAATATAACATTTATATTTGCCTTGAGTATTTATAAACTGTTTATAACTAGAGGTCTAAATTCAACCCCGACCCGAGCCAAATCGTCGAGCGTCGGGACGTCTTCACGGTCATAATTTAAAAATTGTGGTGTACAGTATAAAACCCGTGTACCGGATGTGTTAAATGTAAAAATTAAAGAGAAATTTATTAGTTCATGGTAACAGCGGTGTGCGATATTTAATCCCAAAAGATCTTAATAAACTCAAGTGCCGTAACTTTTAAGCATAAAAGTAGCGCATACTAGACAATAATATTTTAAAGAAACACTTTTTGAATAATTTTTTTTTTTCAGCCGAAAAAAAAGAAAATTTCAAAAATTTGCAGAAAAAATTTTTTGAAAATACGTTTAATATTGAAATATGCAAGTGTAAACGTAAAAATGCATTTCGTTTTTGTCATTTTAGACACATTTGGGTATTATTTTTTGCATATAACTGTATTACTGTAATATTATATTTTTCGATGTTCTTTAAAATATCTTTATACGAATTAAAAAAAAGAGTCAGGCACTAAAACATTAGTTAGCATCTTTTTGTAATTCAAAACTCTTTTTACGAATGAAAAAAATATAATTTAGTGTCGCTTTTACATTTATTATAAACTATTACAAAAAAAACACAATTTTGTCAAATATTTATTTTAATTCTGTAAATTTGAATTATAAACAAAAACTTATAATTTTATAAAAGTAGGAGTATATCTCAATACTAGGACACATCCGAAACATTAAAAAAACAGATTTTTAACTGATTTACAAAAAACCTGGTTATTGTTATATGTAAAAATAAACTCTTTTTTTTCCTTTTTTATATCTACATAAAAAGTTTAGCAATATTTTTTGTTTATACATAAAAAAACAAAAAAGATCTTTGATTCATCCTAAATATGCCAGTCTTTGTGCTCTCTATTACAAAAAAGCATTTATATTTTATGCATCCCGATCTGCTATCAAAAACCTAAAAACTTGTCTTATTCAAATACTTAAAATGATGTGATCAGCATAAAAATGGGAAAAGTATTATTACAGTGAATATTATTTTTAGTATTTACATTTTTTTTTGTTATATATGTTAGCGGCAACGTGGTGAAACGGTAATGTGCAACACCGCCTTAGGCAAACTACCATTTTAGGCCAACTAATTAATATAAGTGTGGCCTAAATGGTAGTTTACCTAAGGCAATGTGCACATTTCTGGTTTTATTACATTTCCGCTTACATATATAATGATTGCTTATCTATTATAACAAGAATTATAATGTTTTGGAACTGTTTTATTAGGCTTACTTAATAAGCATTTGTTTTATGAGCTTATTTATAATTCGTAAAAGTCTATTTTATTTGTGTGTATATTAAGTAGCAAATTTGTAAAGAAACACAATAAAAAAACTTTGTATTTTTTCTTGTGGATAAAAACACCTCGTCAAGGTTTTATATAAATCTTTACCCCTTTTTACGTTTTTGGTGCTATGATTTGTTTCTGCGTTTAATTATTGTTTTTTACAGACATCGGTTTATATTGTTTATTCTACTATGAAATCCATCAGCTAACAATAACGTTTTTTTCGCCATATATTTGTTTGGAGTAGTCCGTCTCTAAAATCATTTAAGCTTTTTCAAAACAATCTACAAAAAAAAAAACTTTAAATCCGATACATGTTGTCTAAAAAATCTTCAGACAATATAACAATGTTTATTTATCTTTTTATAAAATCATAATAGCTTAAAGTAAGAATGTACCAATAATTCACATCTAACAAGATTTAATATTTTTTGCAAGCTTCTAGATACTCATATTTAAGATAAAAGTATACAAAAATAAATGTTAAGTTTCACGGTATTTTAAAAGGATCATCTGTCATGTTTTAAGACATGGTATCAGTAAAAATCTCAAGAGTTTTTCTTCGCTTATTTATTGGGGCAAATTTACAATGAAAGTTTTTATATTAAAAAGTAATTTTTACAGTTTACGAAACACTCGTAGTTTGTGTTTTATTTTAAAAAAGTGTTTTTTAATAAATAGCTTGTAAAAAACATATATTTTTTATTATGTTTTCTTATGTAAAAGTAATGGTAGATGCATCAATAACAAAGGATCTATCTATTTATTCGCAAAAAAACTTTATTTATATACACATCAAAACAAATTTTATCATAAGTCATAAACACTTTAGTATAAACAGAGGGGCTTGCGTTTATGTAACGCAAAAAAATGCTCTGCACAACATGAATATATACGGATGTTTAAATAAAGAATTGAAGCATTATTTTATATAATGTTTTTAATATTACTATATTTTTGCTTTGCAATGCCAGATTTTAAAGTTAAATGTGTGTCAATGTCAAGAAAAACATTAAACCACGTATTTGACGTCAAAATAGGAATTTCTTTATAAGAAATGTAAGAAAATGCTTCAGATCAGTAAAATCCAGCTTTTATTGTAAAATATATCGATATAATATGACTCGAACTAATTTGCCATTATTTCATTTTTTTGAAGGTTTTTTACTTGAATTTAATTTTGTCATAAAAACCATGATTTTCAAATTTGTTTAGTGTATGATAGTCGCTTGATAAGACCAATCTATTCGTTTTTTAATTCATCTTTAAACCTAATATTTTGCGACAGTACTTAGCTGCATGCTTCAATATTAACTCGAGTGTTTTTTTTATAAATAAAGCCTTTTCAAAGTATAATATCAAGCATGAATTTATAAAATTGTAATATATCTTTTTAAACATTTCTTTTTAAATATTTCGTTTATAAGTATAAAGTATTTTATATACCTTTTTTGCAAAAAAAAGAGTAAAACTGCTAATTGATGACGTGAAGATCATTATCGTAATAGAAAACTGTTTTATAAAATTCCAAAGAGTTTATTTTATACTAAGAAATTTTTTTTAAACACATAAAGAGGCTAACATAAACCATATTTTATACAAAAATCGGTGCTAGTGTCGTGCAACAAAGACCTAAAACTTTTCCATAAGACTTGAACCTATATTTTTACAGACTTTATACATCGCCTTTTTGAACTTTTTTATGCAAAAAAAACACAGTTGATAGTTCATTCGATCTTTTTTGCTACAGTTAGAAAAAGGAAATTAATCTGACAACAAACCAATATCTATATGAAAAACTTTAACGTGACTTTAAAATTCTTTTTACTTTTTTATTATAAGTACAAACAACCTTTTAAACCCCAGTAAGTATAACAAATTACCAAAATTACTAACGCCATGAGCATATGCTGTAGTAATGCGTATAAATACTGTTCTGTGTTTGGTATATTTTATTTATAATAAAGGCAAGTGCAGGCTCTTTGATTTTTGCATACTTTGATTGTGCGTAAAACGTAAAAAATTACCCTAGACATTTAAGCTGGTTATTAAAATGCGGAAGAGAAAAATAGATGCAAGCCCGTACTTTTTTGCTTGTTATATCTACAAAAAATATAATTGAAGACAGATTTTTGCATTTAATATATGTAAATTAAATATAAATGTATAAGTATCGTAGACTATGTATAAATATTGCTTTTATTTAGTATGTGGCGACTACTGCAAAACTTGAATTCGTATAAAGTGTAAACTGCAATAGAAAATTCTGCATCATAAAAAGAGACTAAAAATTTGCAGTTCGCCCATTTAAGTATAAAAGTATTTGGATTTTTTATTACCTCTTTTTTTGCTATAAACAGCGGAACCCTTTTCTTTTAAAAAAATATAAAACGACTAGAAATGCATTTATATACCGCATATACACAAAACTGTTCTTTAACAAAATCAATATTTATTTACGTTTTTATGAATGCCTATTTATGACCTGTTGAGTACCTTAATAAAAATACTAGTTGTCTGTATTTAAATGATGTGTCTAAACAGAGAACCTTAAAATTTTAAACAAAAAAATGGCACTTTAAGATTTTTCTTATTGTTTGTCGTACGGATAAAACAAATACAACCTGCTTCGGTTGAGCTCTTCTACTTATTTTTAGTGTGGGGTGAACTGCGGTTTATGGATTACCTTACAAGATATTTATTCAGTACAATGATTATATAGTAACGAAGTATTTTTTACATATTATTTTAATTTTACAATTTTTACATTACTATACTTTTTTTAACAATCCAGTGTAAAACTTATATACTTTAACAGTGTTTATTTGGTAAAAATCCAATTTTAGCTAGCCATTTTTGGCTTCAAAATCCATATTATTTACAAATATCAGAGACATAAGATAATAGATTAAAGCTGCTTCGATAGAAAACGGTTTTAGATCAGAATTAATTGTATTTTAGAACCAAAAAAGTAATATAAAACACAATATATTAAAAGAATACAACACTTTTATTATTTTCCAAGTTACTTGTACCTGCGTACTTAACCATGACATTTTTAAAGGGTTGAATTTATATTAAAAAAAACCCAGAAATTATCGTTTGACCGAAAAAAGTTTATATAAGCGATTTTTAAAGTAAAAAATATAAATTATTAATTTTACTAAAAAAGAAATTTGCGGATTGTATAAAAAACTAAAATATATTGGGTATCCATTAATTTATAAAATGACTGTAAAAGCATGGAAAATGTAAAAATACGCCGTAGATAGAAAATGATAAAATTTTATATGGTAAAACTTATAAAACATACACATTACTATGTTTTATTTAATAAATGTAGATAACGCTATGTTATCATTAAGTAAAAAATAAGTTATAAAAAGATTTTTTTTGATTATTAGTACAAAAATTTACGTTTTCGGTTGGTCTAAACATTTTTTACAGACGAAAAGAAGCAGTCTGTGTTATAATAAAAAACCGAACAGGATTAAGATTAAATGAGTAAAAAAGAAAATGACTTTTAAATCCAATAATAAATCGATTTTTAGCATCTTTTAAAAAAATTGTCGCATTAAAAAAAAATTAAAACTCATACAGTTTTCAACGGAGTTGCATTTATATGCAGTTTTCCACTGTAAATTTCATTTGTGGGAATTATCTAATATTCGATGATCTATTTCATTGTTATTTTTGCCATAGTCCTGTTCAGATACATGATAATATTTTACATATGCGTTAAACTTTATATCACATAAATCTGATTTTCCCAAACTACTCTAGCCTGTTTTGCAGAGCCTTCAAAATATAGTGTAACAGAAAGATTTAAAGGCGAGACCGCCTCGAAAAATAACATACTTCGGTAAATTTGGGTAAACTATGTATATATAACCAGGGCTTTTTTGTAGGGTTGGGGGCTGGGGGTAGAGGGGTAGAGGGGTGGGGGGTTGGGGGGGGGGGCTGAGCCCTTCCTAGGATTATAAAAAATTCAAAATTTTGAAAAAAGATGTTTGAAGAACTACACTATATGGTAATTTTAAATCTGTATGTTTTATTTTTTAAGTATTATATTTGTACAGAATTCTGTTAATATTTATAAAAATTAAAAAAATTAAAATTAAAGTAATTTTGCAAATGCACAGGTTATAAAAAAGTATACTAGGATTAATGGTTTATAAAAACACAACATTTTTAACAGAGAATATTCTAGCAGCAGGATAGCGAATTTTCTTGTTTTTACTGCTATAAACTAAGACATACCGGTCAGCTTGAAGCAATGTATCAGGTAGAAACCAAACATACAAGAGTCGTGAAACGTC
>JAQFYM010006543.1:0-11556 GCA_034694785.1 Agrenia bidenticulata
GAGCTTGTGAATCAAGGTAATTCTATAGTATGATGAAATACGAATAAAACGAAAAACGTTTTTGTAAAACTGTTTTTGTAAATAATTGAAAAATACACGTATTGCAAAAACGTTTTTTAAAAACAGTTATCGTGAAAAACACTTGTAAAAATACACGAATCATACAAAAAAGTTTTTCGGAAAAAATGTTTTTGTATAAATACACGGAATATAAAAAACGTTTTTTTTTAAAAAACGTTTTTCGAAAACATACCAAGTGTTTTTTGATGAAAAATTTTTCCCAAAAAAGCGATAAAATTACGCCCTAAGACTCTAAAAGTGTGTTAGTATTAAAAATAATTTTTTGTTATAACATTTTGGCCCTAGGAATTTAAAAGTAAGTCAAATATAGATTATATATGTTTATATAAAACATACAATATATGTCTGTTGATGTTGCTTTTAGGACCATGCATTTATTCATATCATGTTTATAATTAATGAGTTTTTTAAATAAAACTGTATAAATATTCAAATTACATACAAAAATAACGCATTTTTATTAGAAAGAACATCATAGTTTATTATTAAAAAACAACTAAATTGTAAAATACATAATTATTGCAGAAAACACCTTTATTTGCGTTTTTTTTGCAGGTCTATGTAATAAATAACTAAACACATTGAGTTTAAATACAATACAACACTCTTTTCTTTTAAACCCAGAACAAATTTTATTTGAAAAGGACTGGAATTAAAATAACGTGTTACTGCAAGCAAAATGCCAGGAAGATTATTTTATTAATTTTTTATACCATAATTGTCTTATATGTGACACTTTACAAACTTTATTCCTTGATTGTGTATATGACTACCACAAGAGGCCAAAATTCTTGTTTAAAGATAATTTAAATATTATAAAAGTTCTTAAAAGAATTTAATCAAATCAATGATTGTAAAAAACTTGCTACTCGACAATACCAATTATGCATCAGTTGTATCGATAAAGTTTTATAGTTATAATTAAAATCGCTATACTCTTTTTTTTACAAAATTTTGCAAAATTAGAAGAAATTACATTGTAATATTAAAAACACGGATTTTATATTCTATAACTAAAATTACATGGCTCTTATTAATTTTTTAACACTGATGTAAAGATTTTCTTGTACTAAGTATATTAGCTTATAGTAGTATAGGGTGAATAAGAGAAATATCAAAGAAGAATATGAAAAAATGTAACGATCATCCTTTGATTACTAAGTTGTGACCTACATAGAAAGTTGCAAATTTTTATCGTTAATTTACAGGACAAATTCATTTTTATAGAAACTTTTTGGGGTTCGTAGTATTTAGGGATAACAAAAAATATCTAATCATGCTAAAAATTACCTAATGGTAATTTCCAAAAAAAGAGGACGAGAATATTCTCGGGTAATTACTAAAAATATGAGAGCATTATCATGCCCATCCCTGCTTGTAATTAATCACACAAATATAAATACTTGGATTTTTAAATACATTTATAAAACTTAATATAAACAAAAAAAGGCATAACAGAGTGTATGCAGGTAATAAAACAGGACGTAATGTGATTTTATGCTATACTATGCTTGATTTTGGGGTTAATAATTAATAAACTAAAAAAATGTGATTTCGGTTAAATATTGTGAGAACAAGTAGCTTTTAAAGAAAACAAACAATATGTAAATCGCGGGTTTATTCAAACGTATATATTTTCTATACTTTTTTACTAACAAAACATGACCCCTTATATATTTATAGGCATAATTTCAGATCAATAAGTCACTAGATTGCAATAAGACATTTAAAAATACACTTAAATTCAGGGGCGTAACCAGGATTGTTTTTTTATAGGGCAAAAAAATGAGCTAAAACAACAAACAAATATATATATTTTTTTATATAAAAAATTCTGCGAAAATTTAAAAAATACAAATTTTTAAAAAGTATGATTTTTGGGGGTTTTATAGGCCCCAAAAAAAGACCACCCCTTCAATCAGTCGTAAGTTTTTCTAGGGGAGCATTTGCACCCCTTGCAACCCCCTTTCCCCCTGGTTACGCCACTGCTTAAATTAATCAAACATTATAAAAATGCTCTTTAATATCCAATAATTAATTTTTTTTGCAAAAAAAAAGTGAAGACCAGCATCAGTTTCTATATTATGGGGAATCCTGTTTTTATAAAATTTGATCAGGTAATAAAAAAAAGTTCATACGCTCCTATATGTAAACTTGTTTTTATAGTAATAACGTATATTTGTGTAGAAAAATATACGATATATTTATTTAGGTATATCAAAATAACACATCTTGTGACATTCTTTTTTTTTGTGTAAAAATACATGATGTTCGTTCTTCTCTTTTGCCGTTTCATAAAATTTCGTATAAAAATATTAAAAAAAAACGTTTCTGACTCACGCGAAATTGTGTTTTTATTTCGACTGTTTTTTTGGCTTGAGTCTCGAGAATCGAGAACCGAGAAATCGAGACTCGAGATCGATAACCCTAAATATAACTAATACATGAAAAGTGGAATTAAATAAATACTGCAATACACGCAAAAAAAGTAAACGAAAATCGAAAACCCGTGGTTTTTTAAACATATTTATACCGTTACAGAAAACGGGAAATATTTTTTGTACCATAGTATTTCTGTAATAAAAACGGTAAAAAATTTTCATAATAAACAATACACTTTATCCTGTTTTAGTTTTCTCTTTATGTTCTAATTTTTTTAGATCGTAATTGTAGTACGCGGCATAATACAAATTTTTTTGTATACTAGAACAAATAGAAAATCGCTTACGAATTTAACTTGACCAAAAATTAGTAAATTCCAGTTTTACGTTCTACATATATCGCTACTGCAAAAGTATTTTCTTTCATTTGCCTTTAAACTTATGTTAATATAAATCAGTAAATTATTGCCACTTTAAAACGAAAAGATAGCAAAAAAATGATTTACGAACGTTATTATAAATTGTTAATACTATATATTAAGGAACCATGCATTTTTCCTTATAAACAATATATATTGCTTTTACACTTGTTTTTTCATTATGTTTAGTATATAATCCTTAGAATTATTAACCACTAAATTTCAGCAATTTTTGTATTCCTGTTGGGGCAAGGAAATTCGACAAATAGTCTTTTTATACAAAAATGTATTTTTAATGAAGTATAAGAAACTTTGAAAGTCATATTTTGCTTTTTTTGTTTGAAACAACTCAGGGTTGGCATAAAAAAATCGAAGTTGATTAAAATCATAGTTTTTATTTTGTTATAAATCAAACTTTGGATCATAAAAAACCCGAGGTAAAAAATAAGACAAATACTAACACACCGCAGTTAATATTTACGTGCATTTCTTATAAAATATATTAAAACTTGAATTTCGAACAAGAATTAAAGACAGTAAGAACTATTTTACTGTAGTTTTTGTAGAAGAGCAAAATCTAAATAAAATTATAAATATGTAAGCAATGACCTAAATATTTTTAGTTAAAGGGTTAACCTTATATATATGCTACAATGTCGTCTCAAAGAGGGGGGAGGGGTGGCAGAAGACCTGGCCCCTACCACCATAAAAAAAGTTGCACCTACATATTAAAACGACCTTTTTTTGTACAGTGATGTTTTGGGCATAAAAAATTTCGAACTAAGAAATTATAATTATGCAAAATTTAAAAAAATAATATTGATTTTGTATTTTTTGAGTCTGCTTTTAACTGGGTTGTGTTGAAAAACACTTACTTGCTCTGGTTTTTATAAAAAAACTGTAAATGTACTGAAATGTTGTAGAAAAACAAGTAAGTTACACCTTATAAAAGCAACTTCGCAACAAAAACAAGCGGAAATACAGCCTACCATATCGACCTACGCTTCTATGACAAGTGTAGTAATGAAATAGCCCGCACCTCTTCAATTTTTATATAGAATTTAGACGTGTTTTCATAAATGTCAACATAAACCCATAATTGAGTTAGGTAAACGAAAAAGTTTTGTACTTTTTTTGTTTAAATATTTTTTGCAAATTTGTGTAAGACTTACTATTTCTTATCGTTAATATTTTCATTTTTTGTAAATAAATAACACACGGATAATCATGTATGAATTTCGTATTTTTTATACAATAATTACTTGATTATAATCAAAAAAAACAATATACGGAGTTTTCAAAAAGAAAGTAAGTTTTTGATAACCCTGATACAAACCATGATTAACAAATCTGATTGAAAAAGAACTGGAAAAAATTTTCAAGTAAAAAAAATTAACGAGATTATTTACCAACCTACATGATATGCCCAGGGATGGAAAAAATCACCATTTTTTGTTACAAAGTGTCTTAAATGACGTTTTTTCGTAATTTGTCTATGGGTTTTTTTGTCTTAAATTCTAAGGAAATAATATCTTTAATAACCTAATAAAAGCTTAAATAAACAATAAGAAACAAAAATAATTTATTGAATCTATCGATAAGACGATTTTATAATTTGATCATTTTTTTTTTTTAAAAGATCAGAATCTAAATTTTTTATTTTGTTCGACTATATAGGTATCAAATTTTCAGTGGCGTCCATTAATGTTTATGTCGTGCTATTCTCTTCCAAAGAGTGCATAAAATGCTAAACTAATTTTCTAGGTTATTGTCTGCTAATATAAGCGCATTAATCTAACCTATAAAGTATTTATTGTTTTTTTTATGTATTAAAAAGTGTTTAAATAAAATATATGAAACTTTTTTAGTTATACCAAAGTTGCATGTGTATCAATTAAACAGAATATGCACTTCATAGAATGTCAAAAAAAACAATATATTAACCCTTTCACGAACAAAACCACATATTTGTGGCAAATTAAATATACCCAAAAAAAACAAAACCACAAATATGTGGCATTTTAAACCTACCCCATAAAAAACAAAACCACGAATATGTGGCATTTTAAATCTACCCCAAAAAAAAAAAAACCACGAATATGTGGCATTTTAATTCTACCTCATAAAAAACAAAACCACAGATATGTGGCATTTTTTACTACCCCAAAAAAAACAAGACCACAAATGTGTGGCAATTTATTTGACCCCCTTATTTCACGGATGAATCTTTTCCTAGACCCCTATTTACGACACACTTGTTTGTCATAGATACGAAGAAAATATAATAATTGTATTTTCTTGCATTTACGACTTAGCTTACATTTTTGACATCAAAATGCTTCATTTTACTAATGAACAATTAAAAGCATAAAAGTTATTGAATTGCTTGGGGAATTTATTATTTAGGTATTAATAGTCTAAGAAACTAGCATTAAAATTCTATTTTGTGTTTTTAGCTTGTATGCTCTATCAATAATAAATTATCATCTGTAAAGAGGCAGTATATATAAGTTATTACAAACAATGTGCATGATATATAATAAACAATCTAAAAACATGATAAATGTAAATGTATAATGGAATTTTTCTATAAGTTAATAAAAGTTAGATCTATTGTCTTTGCATTTTAGTATTTAAAGACACAAAAGTTTAACAAAGAGAAGATTTTAACAAGAAATAATTTCATTGTTTGTTTAGTAGCCGCAAAAAAGCATTGCTACTACGCTTTAAAACGTTTTCTAAACATTTTTTTACTTTGCCATTTTCTATAACAAATACAATAAATTATTTACGAATGCACGCATGGTATTTTCAACTATATTAAAAGTTATACATGTCAAAATAGTATTAGATGGCAAATAAAATATTTGGTTTGGTTGCATCTATAATTCATAGACTTCTTCAGACCCAAGTTTTACCTTAAATATTTATAAGATAATTTTCTATGTATGTGGCATGGCGTTTTAACAGAACCTTTATTATTCATTGCTATAGGAACAAATATAAAAAAAGGGTATTGTTTGACAGCTTAAAATACTTAACTGAACAAGCTCCAAACAGTGCAACAAGATATTATTAAAATCTATTTATATACGCCCTTTGCGTCTAAGAACACATTTGGTCTCGTAATTTAAATTAATTTAAATTCACTGCTCTTTCCAAAGAGAGCGTGTCGGGGTTTGGTTAGAGGTAATTGATCATAAGCTTAGTTTATGATTGTTTTTTTTTTTGTGTTTATAAATTATTTTCTTTCATAGTAAGATATCAATTAACAAAATAAACTTAAAAATCATATCTTTATAGATTTGATATTTATCTATCCATTCGTGCACTTTTCAAAAAGACATGTTGGATTTAGCATCACCTCTACGGGGTGTCTGCTGTTTCCGGGAATAAAAAGGCATTTAAAATATACTTATTATTAAACTTTTTTGTGTTCTTATACTTACCAGCTACTTATCGCACCAATAAACTTGAATTATCCTTTTTTTCCTAAAAAGGAATATCTCCTTATTTTTGACCTATAAAATTAAGGCAGATATTATTTTACTACAAAGCACCAATAAAAAAGCTTCTCGCGTCGGGCCATCCCCGAATAATTCTGCGCATCACCGTCTTAGGGCGAACGGGGAGACCGAGACTTATACCTCGATTCCCCGATCCCCCCCTTCCAGTTTGGTGAAACCTCTGCGCCACGAGAGCGCATCTTATATAAATACATTATATCATATATTACTGCGGTGGCTGGAACGTGGCGGGGGTAATAAAAACACTATGCTAAAGCATAGATGCCAACAAGGCAATAGCCAAAAAATATAGAGGTAGACTTGTATCCGTGTAAAAACATGATAGTAATAGTTTTAAAATTAAGCTGATTTCCAAAAGCACATATATTGTATTTTGTTACTAAAAATGCACTAGTAAGTATGTCATAGAGCCACAAACCGTCTTAAGACACGATACGGGACATGCTGTTAAACTAGCGACGGAAAAAAACACTAGGTACCCGCTGTTAGATTTGTATAAAAAAAACCTTTGTTCTGGTAATAAAAACTAGTGCTGACAAAGTAGAAAGATATATAACTTGTATATGTTGATGGTAAAGTGAAATTTTCAATAATGTGAACTTTACTTAGGCATTCTTCCATTTTAGGCCCAGAAAAAATATATTTGAGGCCTAAAATGGAAGAATGCCTTGGTACAGTTCGCATTACCGGAAATTTCACTTTACCTTCAACGTATATATGTTACATTTAAAGTGTAATTTATGGTAATATTTACTTTACCTAGGCTTTCTTTCGTTTAGGCCTCATATATATTAATTTTGTATCCTAAAACGGAAGAATTCAAAGGCTAAGTTAACATAACCAGGTTTGAACTTCACCTATAACATAAATAAACCCCCATCTGTTTTGCGTATTGATAACAATAATGATTTTTTGAACATAAAATTTTACTATTTACCAACAAATTAATTAAATAAAACATAGATAAATATTTACCAAATAAAACGAACGATTTTCACCTACTAAAAGAATTTGTATCTGTTGATAAATAATTACTTTTGTTTGGAGTAAAAAAAGGCAACTTGAAATTAAATTTGCTGAAGTTATTATATCTTTTAAAGGATCGAATTTATAACGTAACGAAAAAAACAAATGACTATAGCAACGCATGATTACTCATTGGATAATTTATTTAATGATGTCTTGACAAATATAACAAAATACTTACGATGATCTTGAGCACGTCGAAATCCAAAGAGTATCGAGTTATGATAATAAAATAAAACAACAATTTATAATTAAAATGTTGTCACTTATGTTAAGAAAAATGCTCAAGTACTACTAGAACATAACGCTTTTTTTAATGATAATTATTTTTATGTGCATTGAGATTTGCTCTTGTGGTGCAAATGGCTTTGTCAACTTGGGGGGGGGGGGTAGAGTTCAAATCTCGATTCCCCGTCCCCTCTCTAGTTGATAAACATCCGGAGAAAGGCTTCGATCGATCCGACACAAGACCCTTTACTTTAAAACCACATTTTGTAGAGCAAAAACATCTAGCGTGTATAAATTTTACATTGGAATCTATTGCGATTATTCTTTCTGATTTGTCTAAGCTGGAGATTTTATAAGTGATATTATGTCAATATTTTGTTTCACAAGAACCCAAGCCAGTGGAAGAAGACAAATATTTAGTAAAAAATGAGTGAATAACTATCTATTTATATACAATCTAAGAGGAAAAAAAAGACCCCTAAAATATTACGCCAATTTTTTGGCTTGATAATAAAAACCCGTCGTAGAATCAGTTTATACATCTTGTTAAAACGTTTTGCATCTACAAACTGTAAGATTGCATCAATCGGCTATGCAATAAAGCCCACTGAAGCTTATTTTGTATATTTGAAGAGGCCCTAATTTTTTTCAAAGGCTAGAGAAGTATTAAATGTTTTCAAAAAATAGATAAAGAATATCAAATGGGTAAAAAAATCAAGTTGCATTTACATAGTTTTTATAGTACATTTTTTATAAAATGTGAAACTAATTGCCTAATAGCTTTTAAAATAAAGACCAACATATTGTTAGAGCATGGTACTAATTGCTATATTGTAAAGTTAACTCGCCTCATACCAGTTTTTTAGACAAACTAAATAATAAATCTAAAGTAAAAGAACCAATACATTATGGCTGGCGCTTATTTACTCAACCCCATTAAATTTTTGTTCTAATCATATAATTTCTTATTTATTGCAAAATTTGAACGTGATAAATCATTGACTTTTTTTTCATGTTTTACAACAAAAAATATTAGTTTGTTTAGAAATTTCTTTCGGTCTTTTTAAAATATTTACTGTTTTAAGGTTATATATGTGGCAAAAGTAAAAAGCTGGTCGACCCATAAATGCATATAAAATATGCATTTATGACATTATAAGCAACATTTACAATTATTAACTATAATTTATTAGTATAAGTTCAACTTAAAACTAAAAAATTATAAAACAAGTATACTAAATTTGACGGTGTAAAGACCTTTTCAAAGCATCTGGAAACAAAATACAAAAATCATAAAAATAACGTCCTTTAATAAATCGGAAAGGATTATTTTTTGCAAAGATTCTGCATAAATAAAAAGAAGAAAATTTTAAAGTGATATGTGTTATTTATTGAGGTTAAGAACAAAGTAAAATTTATGTTTTACTGTCGTATAGAAAAATTAAAAAAAAAGATGTAAGGCATAATTCATTTCTTTATTATATATCGTTTAAAAATTTTTATCAGTTATTTTGTACGCATTCCCACATTCACAAGGTCATATTATTGTTTTATTTACATGGTATTGGAGAACACCTGTGCGCCTTTAAATAAGAAAACTGATAGTTGAACATTTTAAAAAAAACCTGTATTTTTTAACATAAACGCATGATTTCTAAAATTTTCTTTTTTGAATCTTGGTCCTATAAGGGGCATTAAAAAAATGCATTTATTTTTAAAAATATGCATTTAAATATAAAAAATTCATTTGGTTGACCCTAGTAGAAATACTTTTTTTTACATATTCTATTAACATATTAAAGCGTGCTTTTCATTTCTAATATTTTATATTGATTTATGTGAATCAACGATTTTATGGAAGTTTATAGTATATCCTATAAGCTATATATCAGTTTTCTTCGCAAATAAATACTTTTGTCTTAACAAAGTGGCAATCTACCTCAAAAAAAAACCATAAAAATTGTTTCATTTTTGTAAAATTGCTTTTATTTGCTTCCTAAAAAGTTTGGAGTACTCATAGTTTATTAAATAAACGATATAACGTTTTTCTAGGTATTATTTTGTAAATAATGCGGCTGACGCCTTTAGAGCCTTTTTATATATACGATCTGATCAGGCCCGTAGGAAGGGAGGTGGGCTTACCTAGAGGGCACCCTTTTAAGTTTTTTTTTCGTAAATTATTATTTATAAATCATTTTTAAAAATAATTTAATTTTGTTCCTCTACATCTTTTATGTAAAGTGAAATATGTCTACCGACTGTTTTAGTATTTTTTTTGTCAAAAACCGTATTTTTTTTTATAAAAAATAGTTTTGGGGGCCCTCTTTTTTTATAACAATTAGTTTTGGGGGCCCTTCTTTTTCAAATTTTAATTTCTGGCTACTTGCCTGGATCTGTTAATAATGCAAGTTACTTTTTTTGTGAAATATAATTCTTTATATCTATTTCTTATGTTTTAAGAACATTTATATTTGTTTTAAAATGGATAATCAATTTTTATTTCAAATGCACTATTTTTTCGCTAGTGATATTTCCGCGTCAAAGTTTGCCCAATACAATTTTGACCCCCGCTACGTGTGTATCGTAACGAGATCAACAAAAAGAAATTCACGTACTGCCATATGGCTACTTTAATAGATATATAAAGTCATTATATTCCGTATTGCTCATCATCGGGTTTTAGCTACTGTCATCCATATCCTGCACTGTTTTATTACTGAGCGGAAACATTTGTAACCATATATGACTAGAATATTACTACAATAAGACCTTTATAATAAAATAAAGATACTATTTATATGACAAAAGTATAATATGAATTGAAATAAAGTCAATGCTTTTATACAACAAAAATAATATTTTTTATAAATAGAATAAAAATAAAAATTTTAATTGTGGCAAAAAAAAAATTCATGTGAAGTAAGAATGCAAAATACTCTTATATAGAAAAATGACCCTAACTGAAAACAAACAAAATAACGATTTGAAGAGTTTTAATAAATAAAATAAATAACCTAATCTGAAATGCAAAATTTTAGCAGGATTAAAAAGAAAAATGATTTATGCAAAAGAAAAAGAAAAAATAGTCAGTATAAAAAAGTGATAACGAAAATCTATACTGTATTATATAAGATATTGCGAGTGCTTAAATTAACAATATTTACACACTTTTATAAACTATTATTTTTTTCTTTGTGAGTCTTTTGCAATAGGACAATTCGTTAACAGTAAGATTTTGCGTTGCATATAAAAAAAGCTGGAAAGCCTTGAAAGCTATAATACGCGACGAGCCGTTTACAAAACTTATGATTACTAGGTTTCCATATTTTTTTAAACATTTTCTGCGACGAACAGCAATTTTTTACACAAAACAAACAGCATTCTTAACAATTTTATCATCCGCCAATAAAAAATATAAAACTATATGGGTTTAGTTTTTTTAATACATACTTTTTTTTACTCAAATGCAATGTTTGTTTTCTTTATATAGAAACAAGCAATTTTCCTGTTTTTATTTGCAAGGTGTTTTAAGAATGCTAATTGTTTTCTAATATACAGTAGATAAAATCTGTAGCCAAAAAAGGTAACTGCTACTTCATAGTATTTTGTTTAGCCAAAAATTGTACGCTAAAGAAAGCAATCTATCAAAACTATTCACTGATAGAATTTGACAGCAATACTGCGCTACGCCCGTAAAAAATGTATAATTATATGCTGTTTAAGTACAAATAGATTATTGACTAAAAGGTGATAAAAATAAGCATATTATTTTGGATGAGCTATTGGGAGCTTTCGACTTTTTTACCAAGTCCTAGGCAAAACCTACTATTTATTTAAATTTACTTTCTTTATATAATTTTGTTCTCTCTAACAAAATTTAATCGATCTACTATT
>JAQFYM010006544.1:0-11556 GCA_034694785.1 Agrenia bidenticulata
ACCAGCACAAGGTTAAATATTTGTCGTTCTCCATCTGTGCAGTGATAACATTCACAAGAAAGTGAAAGTGCAACCTAAAATAAAGAGGGCCGGGCATTAAACTCGTGCGGTTTTCCTAAGTTCAAGTCCTCTTTTCTCTTTTTATTTCCTCCATTCTGAAAAATCATTATGATTTTCGTACTTCTAATTGTCTACTTGATTTTTTGGTACTAGTTTCATGTCATTTGGCTCTGATGGCCTAAAACCATCGCATTGTTAGTTTGGATTGGGCTTTAAATTCACAAAAGTATGCAAAAGAGAAAGCATGTTAGATTAGATTGATTTCAGAATACGTTGCATGAGCATAAATTAAGACAATATCAAAATATCATATAGTAGAATATGTCAAAACTTGAGGAGGTAGAGAGAGCTAGATGGTCACGCGATAGTTTCATCTCCAGGATGCAGCCAACCCGTGCCATTCGTCTATTATAATAACAATACTCCAATCTGCCTCGAAATTATTTACAAGAAATATGCTAAAGGGAAGCTGTGCTGAGTTCTGTCGTGGCTTTATACAGGTTATAAACTATTTTGTGTGTTTACAAACTTGGCGAAGGTAGAAATTGTACGTCTCTAAAAAAGTCAGTCAGTTTTTGACCAGTTCATCCGATTTCGTGTATTGAATGATTTATTTTGTTTGTGTTCTTTGGCTGATATGCGCACAGGCTTTTTTCTGTAAGACTAAAATATTTCCTTGAAAGGAAGCAGTGATGAATTGTAATCCTTTTTTGTGTCGACCAGCAGTTAGTCCACATGCACATTAGATTAGGTATTTCCAGCATCAAAATCTCGCTCTCTGAGCGTTACTTGAAGCTATCCTTTTTGTACATGTTGGTACACCCTCCTCATCTTTATTGCCAGCTTTAATCTGACTTGAATGTCGTGTTTAGATCTCATTTATCGCCCTGAAACTAGACTACTTGGCTAAAGATCCTAAAATGATGACTACAATGGTATGGAATGCCAAACTTTTCCCTTGAATTGTTTGAATGTAGATTTTACTAACATTTTGGAAAAAAATGAGCTTTTCACTTTAGGCGTGTGTGTACTTCCGGCAAGGTCACACACGGGGATCATGTTCCTTCCAGCCCTATTCACATTGGCCAAGAAGCAGTAAACACCCTGTGAACTTATAAACGTGTTCTATATAACTTCCGTCCGCCACAACTATTGCACAACCCCATGTAATTGTGTAATGATGTCTAATGCATTATCAAAGCAGAAACAGGGAATTGAATTTGGGAAAATGCCAAAGCTTCTTGCACTCCGGTAGTCTTTCGGCCTCCTATTATCATAATTATGCATCCACCCTCCAGTCTGGTAATCTCACTTTCACTATCTCGACTTTCCAAATACATCTAACATGTAACAGCTCATACTAATTCAATTAGTTCATCTGCTCTACTCTAGTTTGCATGAGTCTGTCTTTGGACACTAGTGTAAGGTCCCCGTGAATCATTTTCGGTGCGTCACGTCGTTAAAAGCACTTTTAACCTCATAGAAAGGGGAAAAAACGGTGCAATTGTATGTAATTATTGTTGATACTAAAAGATGCTCAAGTGACTAGGAGGAAGAGTAGAATTTTTTTAATACCTTTTGTTTTATTCCTGCAAGAAGAGGTAGGCCAGATCCATTAGACACATTACAGAGTGTGTCATCTCGACGTATCGTGTCCTTTTTTTTTTTTTTTTTTTACTTAAGCTTCAAGTGCACTCTGATACTTCCCCTTTACCATATCTTAACAAGAATGAATTGAGAACAGCAAGTAGCTTTTAACTGAGGTTAAATCTCCACTCCTTCCGTCATCATTACTTACTCTTGTGTTGTCCTTAACGGGAATGAACGACGTTCGACTTGTTTTCTTTCCCAAGCTTTTTCAAGCAAAATAATGATATCTTACCTGCAACTTACAAAATTTCAAGTTGAATCCACTAAGTTTTTGTTACCAACGAAGGCACATAGGAAATTGGCAAAGTGTGGCAACTTTCCCCTGTTGTTTTGTTTTTTCTTCTCTTTATTTTCTCTTACGATTGTTTTATTCATCAGACGTTCATGGTAAAAGAATAAATTAGGAAAAGAATTCATAATTGTGTTTACTTGTTTCCCACAGTGTGTTACATTCTCACGTTACAATATTATCAAAATTAGCTATTGGGGATTTGGTGGGGGGAAAGGATTTATTCAATTAAATTGCATCAATCCAATAATAATCGTTTTACATTTATAATTTTTACATTTGCATTCTGCTAATATATTATCCTATTTAAATTATACCTTTCAATTTCGCAATTCATTTCAAGCCTGAGAAGCAAATATGGCCAACGGGGTTTACAATTTAATAAGCCGCTGTTGGGAACTTTAATAATTTCAAAGTTGGACTCACCAAAGGCATTCGATTGTTTTTTTTGTAAATACGATAGACAAGAGATTCACGGTAATAAATATAGTGACGATTTTTGTTAGAAAATGTAATTTTAAATACCTTTATTGGTATGCTGATAATTGTAGGTTTTAACAAATACATTAAGTAACTCAAATGCGAATGTTGATTTTGTTAAAAATCCAAATTCAAATATTTCAATAGACAGCTTCACATTTTTATTAAACTTATAACCCTTTCCCAGTATTCATGTAGAAAAGTTGCCAGCCACTGGGCTCTCGTTTTTGCCATTGTAATCCTTTCCGTACCGTCACTCCAAGTTGTTCCAGTATCAGCAAATCCATTTCCTCCTGCTTCCTTATCGGAGTGCCCCAGTTTCTCAAGTATATCCTGTTCCATGTCAAAGTCCTTCGCCCCCTTAATTCCAATCGGATTAGGGATCAAGCAAATCTCCTATTTTCCCCGTGTAGCAGCATAACTACCTGAATTTTCACCGTTCAGATACTTATCAGTTTACCTCTTTCGAAATTGAACCATGGAAATTATTAGGTTGATCCAAATATGACTCTAGAATGCGTTGAAGGGTTACACTTCAAAAAAGTTTACCTAGGTTAAAAACATTTAGAAATTTGTTGACTCACGTAAAGGTGCGATATTTTTAGTAAGATGAAAAAAGTTTGCGTTTAAAAAAAAATATTACTTTAATCTTTTGATTTATATTTAATAGATCATTCAAATTGAAATACATTTGCTTGTTTTATGATTTTGTGACCGCCACACATAAGGACTTTTTTCAGAAGGATTTTTTTAACTTTATGAATGTGATAAACCGTTTCGATCCATCTTGCTTTGAAGTTTTGAAGAGTTACCTAAGTTTTTCCACCTTTTGATATGATTGCCTTAAGTTATACTTTATAAAATTATAGCCGTTGGGATAGAATTTTAGGTGGGCTTGTTGAAATAGTACGAGCATAGAACTTTATAGTAGAAGAGCCTAAACCAGGCTACGTGAAAGCCCGATGGGGCGTTCGATAAGCGGGCTGTATTGGGAATTGGGTAAATTGGCTGTACAATGTTCAGAGGACATGAAAGTAGAAAGACCTGAGGATAGTTAAACTAAGTTTGAAATCCTCGTATTAAAAGTTGAGGATTGTGTTCCACGTAGGCGGGAAGAGCCCAAAGCCCCATAGACTAGACTAAAGACAAACCAGTGATCTACGGGGATTGTAGGATTTTGAAGGATTTTGGAGGCTTAGAGGTCAAGATTTCTAGCTTGATCTCAATGGTAGAAGATTTTTTTAATATAATATGCTGGAGGTGACCCTCCGAAAGTTGTTCAAATTACCGAGCAATGTAGCAACAAATACAGAACAATAGTAGGTAGATATTTGGTTCAATAATAAATATGCTGCATTTAGGACTTAAATTACGTGATCAGTTTTATAGTTTTGATCAAAACAATTACAAAACTAATTATGACTTGATTAAATCCCATAGAATATTGTGAAATTAAAAATAAGAATGTTCTTCGAGCATCGAGTTCCTCCATCTGGAGAGGTTCCTACTGTCTACTAGTGTCTACTGTTATGGTTGGAAAGAACCTTATGGATAAATAGGGATAACACTGCGTTATTATTAGTAACTTATTGACACGATCCCGTGAAGCTCGGGAAGAAAAAAAATCATCTTCCTTTTGCTCAAGGTTTGCACACATTATAAAATATCCTTTAGGCATAGTTGATCCATACCATGGATGGGTGGATGGAATTTAAAGGATGATACTTATTTCTGAAAAATGAAAAACGATAGAAAATCCAGAATAGTCTCGAAAAATGGATTTTTACGTTCAGGTTACCTACCTTTAAATAGATTATTCATATGTGGTGGGTCACAAGAACTTCTCGCTATTTGAATAGAACCAAAAAGAAAAGCTCAGAGCTGATTTATACATCCTGCACACAAAGAGGACAACCCAAACTATGAATTACTAATTGCCCCTCGGATTATAATTACAATTTCTTCCTTTATTAAGTATCGACAGATACTTTATGCGAATGCTCTTGTGTCCGTCCGTCTGTCCGTCCGTCCGTCCGTCCGTCCCTCCGCTCAATAGCTATTGAACGGTACATTGCAGTTGAGTCACTAGGACCTCCCCCAAGCCAGTGGGAGGGGTTAAATGGGGCAAAATGACATTTCAATGAAATATTATACTATACATCATGGTGAACAAAACAGAATATGATATCAGGGTCAAATGTCATCCAGTGACCCAGAAAATGGACATATACCCGAAACAGTCGATACTTTACTATTTCGTTGAACGGTTTATTAAAATCCTCGAGGCGTAAAATGCTTTGGAGTTGCATCGGTAAAAAGACACATAACTCCCTGTCACTAATCTTTAGACTACTCGTTTTTCAAATTTGAACTTTGAATAAAATTTCAGTATGGTTTAATGAGTGTATACATTTAAAACATGTGAGAAGATGAATTTTACCCAGTTTGCAGATTTTACGTGTTTTCCACGAGCAAAATTTGGGATGTATAAAAATCAATACCACAACACCGATTCCTAAAATATCATATCAAAGGATGAGCGTTACGATATCTGAACACAGCTCGGAATTCAGATGGAATACATAGCTTGTCTCGTAACCCGGCGTCTCCCGGGATCCACCACACATATTACCTACAATCCTACTCAGGAACCCGGGTCTTTCTCGACATTCTTTTATTTCAATTTCGATTGATGCAAGCTAAATCCATTTTGGTTCTATGTCTAACTTCTGTGCTAGAAGAATCGTCATCGGTGGGGGTATTGTGCTTGGATTTCTCCATCGGACTTTGTGTTCTTGGAATCCATGTATTTTAGTATAGAGTCAGACAATGCATAGTAGTTCAATGATACTATTCCATGGAAGAATTGTTTATTTAGGTTATAACAGAATAGAACCCAGCAGCAATTCTATTGTGCTGATACTTTTTGAACTGGTTTCCTTGGAAAAGCAATCTGTTGCATTAATCTCAGCACAGTGTGGATGGGGGTGGTCTAAAAGTATCTGATGGCTCGTTATTTCATTGATAAATGTTTTCCTCCTAGAGACTCAACCCATCGAAAACTTTTCTCTCCCTCTTGAGCATCGTAAAGAAGGAAAAAAGCTCGTTAGCTCAAGAACAGTCAACGAGAGCCAGTCAGCCAGGTTGTAATTAAAGGCTTACCGGATTACCAAAGGAGGTGCAGGCACGAGGACTTTTCTCTTATTTCTCTTTGTTAATAAGAAAACTGGGTTACCTAGACGTAAATTTGTACCCGGTTCTAGTATGTGCAAGTTGTGTGGCACGTAGTGTACGATTTATTTATTTAAAGGAAAGGGTTGGAAAAATTCTCTCTTGATTTAATGCTCAAAGTTTAATTATATCATGCATTGGCATGGTTCTCAGCAAAATTGCCAAGTTAAAGCAAACTTAAACAAACTCAAGAACCTCACAATGCAAATGAAATGACAGAATGAGATGTCTCATCCACTTCATGTCTTAAACATCATTATCAAACACAGAATATAAAAGTGAGTCTTGAGTTAAGTTTTCAAAATACCGGCCGAATCCTTTTCCAAGTAAATTCAATTTGGGAAAAGTAATACAAATGACAGTTAAAAGTTCATTAACATGAGTTTGGATTGTGGTGGAAATCTTAGAAATTTTTGTGAGTGATTAAATAAGGTTTAAGCAGATAGTTGGATACGCTATGTATTGACCTACGTCTACAGTTTAGAATGTTGCGGCAAACCAACACCCGCTTAAAATAAAAGAGCTTTAAATCCTTTTTAGGATAATGTGATGATGATACTAAGACTCGAGCTCTGGTTAAGCTTAATTTGTAAAAGGAGATGTGTATACGGCCTCGTTCAATTTGCAAAGTAAAAGAATCCAAGATGTTGTAAAAGATGGTTGACGATGTCAGAAGATTAGTAACTAGCGACAGATATAAAGAGACAGGTAGGCCTAGGAAGTGACTCAGAAGCCATTTTGAAAAAGGTATGAATGCCAAACTTAAAGACTTTTACGGGTTCCTGTCATTCCTACAAGACGAGATGAAAAGCTTTTAGAGCAATGACACAACGAGAGGGCCTAAACAACTATGAGCAGCCTGCATACGCTGCATACCCATAAATACAGACTTCTTTGCTAGGTCATCATCCTGAGAAAAGTTTGATCATACATTCAAAACTAAACTGGGGGCTCGGAGTCACTTTCAGTGACATCAAGAGCACTCCACTCTGTAACATTGATCGACAATCCCTTGTAGTCCTGAACTATTTTGACTGTTTGTCAGTGATAGTTATTCAAATACGTATTCATGTACAATTCATTACGTAACCGCTCTGTAAGCCAAGCAAGTATAGACCAAATAAACGAATGCATCAATAAATTGAATATTAAGACCGAATTTTGTTTAAAATATTCAAGAACAGATGTTACTATTCTAGAGCTTGTAGACAGGACTGACAAGCTTGTTGGTAAACTATAGTTGCTCGAAGGGCTCACAACCAACAGTAAGATAACTATGAAAATTAATTGCAATTTGAAGATAAGCAGGATCTTTGCATCCATAAATTATATGTACATCTTATTATCTTGTCTGGAAAAATTAATTTATATACTACTCTGCCAAAAACAGCAGTCACAGCCCCCTCATGTTGTGTTGAGAATTTAGATTATCCATCGTTTCCAACATCTTGTCTTCTTTACAAATATGGTAACTCAATACTGCCCGGATTACTAACTGTGAACCAGCTCCCATAAAAAGGCATTATTCGTTTTGGTGACTCCACTTTTCTACCCTTAACTGGCAAAGACTTTGATTCGTGATCAGCAAACGGAAATGCAATGGGGTAAAACTGCACAAAACAAAATAGGAAATAAAATGAAAGAATATGTGCATGATCTCTTTTCAAAGATTCAGACTTTATCAAGTAGCGGAGCTACTTTATGTGGATGTTCGTGTGTCCGTCCATCCGTCCGTCAGGAAGATAACTAACTTTCGACGGAATCAATTCAAAAAAATTTGTTTTCAGATATTCCACAAATAATAGCTATACTCCAGTATGCTATAGATACATTGTAGACGACTGAAGTAGCTTTATGCAACATAAGATAAAAACTTCCCTGTACAACTTCATATAGCCCGACTCCTTTGCACTTACTTAAAACTATGATTGCAAATTATCGTTAGTTTGGTCTAACAGAACATATGTACCAAATTTCGTGAATTACATGCAATTTCATATTTTCCCCTTAGGGGTGACCACCACGGGTCACTAAAGCAACCAATTTCTCGAATATTGCAAATTATCGTTAGTTCGGTCCAACAAAACAACTGTACCCAATTTCAACGATTTATATGCATTTTCATGTATACCCGATAGGGGTAGCCCCCACGGGTCAACCTGCCAACCGATATAGCTCATCTTCGAACTCATCCAAGCCATTGGGCTACAGACCATGTGTGCAAAATTTCAAGTCAATCGGACTAGTTTGAAGAGAGTTATCGTGATGGCAGACGGACAGACGGACATTGACATGATCCTATAAGCCCTTGGAGTCGGGCTAAAAGGGACCTGGCAGGCGGCTGGCGTATTTATTTCAATTGGATGCACACACTAAAGAACTCAATTCAAGTTCGAATATTCGAAACTGAATTTGAAAATTAAAAATTGAAGTCTATTGACCTTATCTGCGCTACTTTGTTATGTGCGTTTGAACGGTTTATTTTAAATGCGGCATGTGGGCATTGCAGTTAAACAAGTAACAACTCACTTCTGCGTATAGAAAAATAAATTGACCAGACATTTATTTCCGTTTTTCCTAGCCGCACCCACACAGGCCCAAATGTTTCAAGTTGTACTAGAGATTCAAAAAGAAGATATACACTATTATAGTTATTTTTATTGGTATTGTCAAAAAACATGAATCGACCACACTCTGTCGGTCCCTTTTCTATGAAAAGTTATGGGTGACATAATAAGAATTTTTTTCTGAATCTCAAGTGAAAACATACTTTTCCAAAACTCTTGGAAGCGACAATTGCTTCAGGAGCAAATCTTAACTTGATTTTCTGTGTAAAGAAGTTAGGTCTATTGGAAAGAATTAAATTAAGTTTCAACGTACAACTTTTATGCTGGGGTACTTGTAGCTACTCTGCACTCTAAAGCTTTTAAATGATATTAGCAATTACATCAAACTACCTATTCAAGCTCCCTATTTATATTCAGCCGACCCACACCATATATAAACTGTCTGCCGTATTAAATTAGGGGTGGCCTCTTGAACCAATCATCGTAGTCGATTAAGTGCCCACAATTTCCTAATTTACAAGAGGAGTATGTGTGAAGAATGTAGGCTGGAAAAAGATTGGACCACAAATAATCGCGTGGCAGTCTAGTCTGTGCATGTTACATTGGCTCAATTTTTATCGATGGACTAATTTTAATATCAGATTCGTCGTTTCCCCAGGCTGACGTTGAATGAATGGAGTTTCATTCATGTCGTTTACTCTGCCCATCAATTTCGGAGAGACCAAATTTATAGTCCCCCGTTAGTTCCCCGTTTTATTCTCATAATTGTCATCTTTTTCGTCTGTTAGACGAGTATTGCTGTCTGTAACAAAAAGTTGTGAGTTATAACTTTATAAGAGGGTGAAGTGGAAGTTTGAGCATCGTCTGCTTCATACTTATGATTTCCTTTACTCTTAGAAATATTCTCTGTTCTCCTTTTCCATGTTCTTTTTACCAATTTTCTTTAGCCTCTCATGCATGGAGAGACGGTGTTTCTATGAAATGAAAAGTGGTCTTGTTAGCCTTACTAGTCATCGAGGAGGCAAGGGACCAGCATATATGACAGAAACAGCAGAGAGTATTTTCCTACAGTTAGCAGTATAACTTATTCCCAAGCTCATAAGATCGCACAGACGATGCACAGATCTTGCAGAATCTCGACATGACTTAGTCGACTATAGAAAGGATGTGGGTAGGAAGATGAAGACCCAGAATGAGGAGGCATTCGAGCATTCCAACTTTAAAGGGGAAAGTCAGACCCCAAAAAGGTAGATTTTCTTCACGCAGAATTATCATCGCTTCTAGTTCTATGTAATATTAGAACTCTGCATAAATACAGTCGGAAACTTTTAAACGGGTCCGTCTGCTGTGGGCTACAGATAGCTTGACTTCAACTCCAACGTTCACGGAGACCTAAAGTTACTATAGGGAACCTTCTTTGTAGCTAAACAAGGTTTCTGAAATCATTCACATTCTATCTCTATAATCAATCAAGATAATTTCTCAAATTCAATCCCTATGAAATTTCGTATATTGATGCCTCGTACCACCAAGCAGCTAACAAAAATTGTGGCGGTTCCGTAAGAAAAATATGCATTTGAATAAATAGGAGGACAGAATTTGGTAGTAAATTTTTACTTCAAGCCTTGGCACTAATATTTCCCAATCTTGTCGATCTACATCTGTGCAAGGTGCATAGGACAAATTTGCATATGAAGCTCTTATACCATCACTTGACTAAGATAGTTCAACTATGTTTCTTGGTTTTATTTTATCCCATTTCCCTTGTGTGAATTTATTTAGAAAACCGACAATTGTAACTGGATGATCTGTACTGTATATTTATCGCTAAGGTAGGCTTTAAAGCCCATATTTCAGACATATTGATCTGAGGCATATTCAGTAAAACCTGAAAACCTACGACATGTGGTTCCTCATAACGAGATTTTAGAGTACAGGGATGGCTTTCGTAAAGCATCTTCTGTCCCAGATTAGATGAGAACTGCAATTCCACCTGCAGAATCTATCTATCAAGGCACTGAGCCCATGAATTTTATTCAATTCTTATTTCTCCATCTCGAGACTGTTTTTCTAAGGTCACAAAAATCCATTTGAAAATTATATTCCAGTTTCGAGTCAAATGTCTGAAAGCACTATAAAAGAGATGATTGAATACGACGCGTTAGTTCAACCATAACCATGAAGAGGGTATATGTCCCTCTTTAGTCATTATTGTAGCGACATGCAACTTTTCTCTACGATTTTCTAGATTCAGGACCCATGCAAGCAAGGAGATACTACTGTCGTCAGTTCCATAGCCAAATCTAGAAAAAGGGAATAACTTTTTAGAAAATTCTGAGGAAGCCTGACCCTAGTATTTTGCGAAAAGAAGGTACGGTGCTGGTGATTTCATGTCGAATTTGCCGAAATAATTTCTCACGGCTTAGAAACCTACAATTTCTTTACAATTTAGTTGGAACTGATTCTTGACGAGCGTGAATGAAAGTCCTTTCCCCCTTATTGTCCCTATAATATATGGAATGACTTAGAAGATAGTATACAGGTAGGTTCCGATAAGGTTGTTTAAGTGAGACACTCAGGACATTCATAGCTGGTCAGAGGGATGAAAGGGTTGATCAGAAGCTCGCCACGAGAGCTTATAAAATATTATCGCATCCTCCTGAATAGATATACACATAAGCTCCCACTACCAAGAGAAAGCAACTATCCCTCTCCAGCTCTTTTGCCTTGGATAGATGAGCGAGGAAATGAACCAGAGATTATTTCAATGAACAAGGAGGAAAGTAAGTGGAAGTCGTTACCTTCTGTACTTTGTGAGAAGAACACACGAAATTTCAGAGTGAAAAGTGTAAAATGTCCATGGGGTATAGAAGATAGAATTCGGCGGTGTAGTCTGGGACTCTACTCGATACTTCATATTAGTGACTAGGGCATTAAGAAATTTTGGAAGATTTTAACTCCTTCCCAATCTGCTGATCTCCGTGCTTTATCGTATCGAGCCTTTCAGTCTCATCTCGCTCCGATGATATTTCAAGGGCCATTGATAGAACATTCAAGTGAAGGATGAGAGTTTAGTTAGCATTAAGTTGAAGGAATAGGTTTCATGTAGCCAGGGGATTTTTCGCCGAGATTAATTACAGGTTCTTTTGGGCATTGTCTTTGTTTTGAACTAGATACTTAAATGATTTGATTGATAGGAAAGTTAAAAACTCACAGGTGCAACTTCATATAGCCCGAGCCAGGTTTATAAAAAATTTCAAGCTTCTAAGCTAATTTATG
>JAQFYM010006545.1:0-11554 GCA_034694785.1 Agrenia bidenticulata
TCTTATTTTTTTGTTTTGTCGAAAAATAGCAAGGATACCAGATAGTACCATATAAAAAATACCTATAATTTTTAAAAAAAAGCAGGTCATATACATCTTTACACTTAGTAAGAAAAATATGATGGTGAAATTCTCTAATTTTACTATCAGTATTTCCCTGTATTACCTTATATGACTATTAACCGCTAAACTGACAGCTAGATATAAAACTCAGCAGACGCTGCGTTATTAATATACAAGCACGTTGTAATTGACGCCAAAAACAAAAAACCAGGCGTTATACAATATGAAATGTTTTTTTTTAAAAGTATGTAAACGAAAGAAAAAACGAAATGTATTTTTCTTAATTAAATTAAAATACTGGCTTTCGGTAAAAATTCACACAAAAAAACTTTTCATATACTATTTACCTATAAGAGCAAATTATAAAACGTCATTATTTAGCAAACCTTGGTAACCCATTAAATACATCGCAAAAGTATGGAACTTTTAAGGTGCTTTTTTACACAAGAAAGTGTAAATAGAATTTTATATAGTGCAGTTTTTTCCTCATTCTATTCTAAAATCCATTAAAAAAGCTTTCCTGGGTTTTTGTGCGTAGTGAACATGTTCTTCAATAACAGTTATGTAGATAACACTATTTCGTCTATAAGAAAGGAGATGTAGAAATATGTATTTATACACAAACAAAATGGTAAAATAAAAAAGTACCGTTAAAGACATACCACAATACAGGGTTTTATATAAAAAACCTTACATTTTTATAGAAGCGCCTTTTTCGTCTTTAAAGTGGAAGTATGCACTTTGTTTATCAATACACGATTTTTAGTATACATTTTAATATGTAAAACAGTTATTAAATACACTTATTTAATAAAACCATAATTTAGTAAATGCAACTTATCCACGAAAAACAACATTTGCATTTTTTGTTTTTTTATTCAACATCAAGATCTTATATCTTTTTATGATTACTTTATAAATAACTAGACATAATTTAAGAATAAAAACCCATGTTCAATTCAAATTCACTTTAAAGGCTTTTATTACGTCACATTCTATTTTTAAAAAAGTTTTGTTACCCAGTTTCTCAGATTTTATCAAAATAGTTAGACTTTAATTTTTAGATAAGCAATTTGCCTTTATGCCCTACTAAAAAAGAATCTTAGTTTGACATGTGTTTACGTACGAAAACTACAATTGGTTAATAAAAATGCTTTGATAATGATTTCCCGTACAAAAAAAAACATTTTTACAGCTTATATGCGAAATTCCCGCTTTTTTTTTTGTAAGTTTTTTGTGATTTTATGCCGTCTAGAATTCATTGTAATCAAAAATATCAGCAAAAGATTATTTTCACAAATTACCGTTACCGAGAATATTCTCGAAAATATTCTTCATATTTTTAAAAGTGAGAATCTGCCCATCCCTGCTTGGTCCACAGGTTATTGTAGTATATGTTTAATTGGGTTTCTTCGGTTGCAATTTTATACTTTTATGTCCAACTTTACAAAAATTTATTTTTATAAAAGTTTTACGATCTTATGAAACAACGTAACGGTTTCTTATTGTGTTTATTGTTATTTTGTGTTTTGTGTACAATTGAATACTGGTGTTTTTACTTTTTTTTCAGTATAATAAAGTTTTAAACTTTAAATGTGCGATTTTCTACTTAAGACACTTCTACTTGGCAGACTTTCTTGAATTTTTTTGTCAAGAGATTTTCGTATCGTAGGTTCTATTATTATGAATAAAATTTTCGATTGTACGAATTTTTATAATATGAAGTCTCAAATAAAATAAATCTAATTATAGGAAAACCTTAGGGCGTGTTTTTTTGATTTAAACACGGGGTTATAACTTTTTTTCAGTTTTTGTGATTTATACGTTTTCATTAAACAATTTTGTTTATTTATTTTACCAGAAACGTTTTCTAAAACTTGTTATCTGCAAAACAGTTATAAAAAACATTTTTTTGGCTGTTTTACAGGCACTAACGGATGGCAAAGACGTTTTAATTATGTTTCAACAACGAAAAACTTCGCCTGTTTTGTTTTGAAATCAGTTTTTGTGTTTTTAAAAGCTCTTTGTAAACAAAAAAAAGATTTGTCTGTTTTTTGACAAGCATTTTGTCAAAATACAGTTCGTCAAATATTCTAAAAAAATTTTGAGATTCCTTTTATTTTTGGGCGCAGATTCAAAAAAACGTATTTAACATGTTTTTGACAAAATTGCGTGCTCTTTTAACTTCTTAATAGAATAAGAATAATATGATCAAAACACAATATTACGTGGTAAGAGAAACTGCAGGACGAAATTTCATAAAAAAGTAATAAATTTGAATTCGATTACAGACAAATGTACACAATAATAAAATTTCAAAGCAACAATTGAGACTTATCTACACAAAGTAAAAAAAATTATAGTTTCAATATAAGTCTCTGTATAATTTATAAAAACTTGTTGAATATTAACAAATCTTTTTTGCGGAACGTTTTTATAGTATTTTTTTTTTTTTAAAAAGAACGACATAAAAAATAGTTTACCTAAAAAAAGGTAATTCTAAAAAAGACAAGGATTTTTCCAAACGTTTTTTTCAGCTGGTTCTGTGCGTAAAACATGCGTTTTCCTCGTATAAATCCGGTCAAAAGTGTTTGTAAAAATAAAAACGAACTGATTTTTGTTAAAAACGTTTTTGGGAAAAAAAGCTTTTGAAAAATATAAAAAACGACTTTATAGTTTAAAAATTTACACAATGTAATAAGATAAAGATTTTTCTATATAATAAAAAATAAAGAATTATTTGTATGCATATTCACCATTACAAAAAAAATGAGTAATAGCCTTAACTGCAAATAGATGCGTAAATGCATGTTATTTTCAAAAGCACGTTTTTAAATTAAAGGTGTACAGAATAACTTACAAAAAACCCTAGCCAGTTGTTGTTGTTTTTTTATAAGTTTTGTAATATACCTACATAAAAGAAAAACAAATTAATTAAAACTATTTTTCTAAGACCTTTTTTTTAAAAAAAACGATGAATTCTTTATATGCTTACAGATAAATATGTTGTTAAGAATTTTGGCCGTATTGAAGCAAAATCTGTATATTTTAAACGTTCAAAGATATTAGTCTTTTTCAAAAATTGGACTTCCGGTGGTTTAATTTAAAGAAAGCAGCAAAAGCTCAAGTTTTACTAAGCCTAAATATATTCGAAACATAAGTATATACAAAACTATACACAAAAGTTACCATTTTATGAAGTCCACAAACACAGAAGATATCTTAATTTATATAAATTTAAACCCTGCAACCTCCTGATATAGCAATTGTTACGCATTGTACGGCAATATGTGTAGTGTTCACATTCTTAATTTAGAATGAGATCGAATAAAAAAAAACTGAGTAACACATGAAATAAAAAATTGTCTTCGGTGGTTCTAGCATTCATCAATGAAATGACCATAATTTTGCATAATATGTAAAAGATTAGTAGTAATATATACTTTCTAACATAAATATGGTATTTACTACTAAATACAAGCACAAACTTAAAACCAATTGTAAAGAAAAAGATATTAAACAAAATTAAATACGATTAGATAAAACATCATTAAATTTTTACATGTTGATTTTTCTTTATTATAAAATTACACCGATATTGCATTGCGTTGATATCTAGTTTTTTTGCAGAACAAAATTTTTGGTTTATTATAATCCTTTTTATTTGGCACTGATTTCTACCGATATTTTACGGATTAGCGGAAGAATAAAAAAGAACTTACACGTAGAACCATTCTGGTAATGCACGTGATCCTTTGTATTATTAGATCTTTTTGTAATTTTTGCACATACTTAACATTCGTTAAAAGTGTCGTTATGTAAAGTGAGAGCATATTATACACTTACAGAAAACTTTAAATTTTAAGTTAACAGACCAGGAAAATTTATTTATGTTCTCCAATTAAGTTTTTTTTTACCGCATCGAAAAAAAATAAAACCTTACTACATTTCAATTTGAAACTAAAATTGCTATACAAAATAAAAAAAACTAAAAACAGTACTTATTTAATTCGTATATTAACTATCACAAGGGGTATTAAATTTCGTGGTTTCCCGGAAACTCCGAATTTTACTTTATTAATGTAAATACTAAATCCTATATTATGTAATAAAGAAAAAGCCATTGAAAAAACGCAAAACTACATTTTACAAAAATATACGCTAAATTTTTGTTATTATTAATCTCTCTAAACATGTAAAAATACATGATCTAAGCTTGAAAAAATTAACTATTTGAAGATAATATTTATATTTAATAATCCATATTGAACGCTTTTATGTATTTTTTTTGTAAAATTTTAGTACAAGAAGTACCAATTATATTTTTAGTAAGCTCGGTGTTGTAAATTTACTGCGGCTGATAACAGGCAGAGAAAAACTATAAAAAATTTAGTATATCATTTATTTTGATTCTTAAATCAACTTTAGACGACACAACAATATGCCCTTGTTAGCAATGCATTATTTAAGTTTTTGCAAAAAATCCAAAAACTATCATTAAGTTTTTTATTCGTTTACTTTTTGCTTCGCTTTCTGGCAACCATTTAAACAATATACAATTTTTTTATTTATAGACTATACCCATTATGTTGTTTGTTGCGCTAAAAAAATGCAGAAATCACATCATACGCACATTACCTAACAAATATTTAATTTATAAAAAACATTTTAAATGCAATCGCTGTATATTAATGTTTACAAAAGTAAAAATCAAAGTAATAGATTTTTCCGGTTGGTATGATTCTAGTAAAAAAAGGGTGTTATGCCTACGTAATTCTTATTCGAACTGCAAGAAAAATCATTGTAAACCTTCGTCAAAATCGGGATTATTGAAATTTACTTTCTGATATGAAAAAATTGATACCGTTTTGCCATTATTGTAGCCTATTGGCTATCACGATACTTATGTTTCTTGAACCTATACCATACGATCGTATTTGCTAAGATTTCTCGACGACCTTATAGTAAATAGACAAGTTTTTGTTTTTATTTTTGTTTCTTTGTTGAAATTAATTTTGTGTCATATTTTTTATTTACGGCCATGTATGGTATTTTTAATGGGTTATATCGATGGATCAATAGTATTTTTGTGTAGCTGTAAAGTAAAAATAAGTTTGGTTTTCTTACTATAGGTAAGTATTTGTATATTTTAATAATTTTATACACAGCTTTGCTGCAGAAAATATTGTTACTATAGTCAAAATATTATCTATAGTAAAAAAGACAAACATATTTGCACACTACAGCTACAATAAAAAATACCCATGAATAGAAAAAATTACAAACATAATGTTTCCCGGTAGGTAAAGTATCAGTGCTTTTTTTTAAGCTGGCATTTACCTGATTGTAACAAACCATGCATGACTATGTGACCGAATGAAAATAGCTTAAATATAATTAAGCCGTCATCTATGTAATAAGAAAAAAAATTCTACGAATATAATTAAAAACAGTAACTATTTTACTTTTTTTCGTTTGCTTTATTATGCAGTTTTAACATTTATATTATTAGTGACACATAATGATATTTTGTGGCAAATATGCATTTGTGAAAAATCATTATGGGATTTAGGCTAAAGTTCTGACAAAAGAAATATAATAATTCTACGAAGTTTTAATGTACAATTTTTCAGCATTTTTCTTAATCATTTTTTTTCAACGACAAGGATTTCTCTTCAATCGTGATTTACTTCTATTCGGATTTACTATTATAAAAAAACCTACAATCAGAAGTTGTTTCTTAAATTACGCCATATGTGTTTTTTTATGTTTACCGTGCCAACTAGCCCTATTGCAGCACTTTAGGTAGCTGTTTAATAGTGAGGGTCAATTTTAAAATTGGAAAATGTAGACGAAAAGAACCAAAGTCTAAACAAATTTTCATAAATAGCTTACGATATAATATTAAATCGCACAGATTATTTTTTTTGTGAGTAGTAAGTTCCATAGGGCTTAATTTGGGCTTCATATTTGGGGAACCACTTTTTATTTTGTATAAAAAATTAAAAAATTTATATTATATTGTTTTCTTTTATTAGTGTTTTAGTTTCAAAATGTTGTTTTTTACTTTTTTTTCGTTTACTTTTTCATGATTTTTATGCTTTATTTTTTTGGTGGGTAAATATACGCCATTATTAAACAATTACCGCACTTTACTATTACTTGCGGGTAGGGTTTGCAATTACCGGAAGATAGTCGAGTACCCGGGATTTTTTAAAAAATTGTTAAAAAAATACCCGGGTAATCCCCCCATAGTATTTTTCATATTCTATATGTATCTATACCTTGCAAAGTAATGCCTAAAATTCGCATTTTTCAGAAACGGCGTATTTTTTAAACACACTTCAGTGTCAAAAACATGTTGAAGTCTTTTCTATCTTTTTCTATTTTGTAAACCTGTATAAAAAAGAAGCATGCAATATGGAATCGTGTTTGCGTTATGGTTGCACATTTAATCTAGTTAAATGTAAAAATACATATAGGTAAATTTCCTAGATCATTATTGAGAAAAACTTTAAGAAAAATGACATTAAAAACAAAATAGATTTAAAATACTTACTTGATTTTATGACGACTTTTTGATTTTGAAAAACCAGACATTATTTTATTTTTATTTAAAACTTAAATTGGTGACGCAATGCCTTCTTTATTGTCACAAATCGACACAAAAAAAATATACTAGAGCAATGCATAAATTTAGAAGATCATTTGTAAAATTGTATTGGTAATTAGAATTTTCATGTTTCTTAGTTGTAAATGTTTGTCGACTTTAAAAAAAAGATACAATTATATGCAATATAAACTATCACAAGTTTACTTACTTTACTAAGCACAAAATTACATCTGTTAATTCACAAAATACATGATTAACGTTCATTCTATACTTTATGCGTAATAATAGACATAATTTTTGCTTACACATATGCCATGTGCATGTTTTTGTAATTTTTATCATAAAATAAAGTATATCATATTTCCCTTTACAAGTTATTGCTTGTATAATATGAAAGAAATACTAGGTTAGAACGAAACCGCTTTTTATATAACAGTTTTTGCGCTTAATCTTTAAAACAGTTACATTTTTTGTAATAGCTGTAAACTAATATAAACAGGGCATTACTTTTTATAGGTGCATCTATATCGTGTAAGAGTTTTTTACAAACCATTACAGCAAAAAATCTATAGATAAGGAATACCTATTTAGAAAAAATGCAAAATGTAGGTTGGACTATTTGTGTTCAGCGCAAATAGTAATTAACCTTTTTACGAAAATCCTTGCACTGACAAATATAGATTACAATGCATAGCAAAAAGTTAAAAATATTTGGAAAATGCGACATAAATATTTTTTGTGTATTTTTTTACAGAATAATCAATTTTAAACTTTTTTTCTGGAACTTAGAACTAGGAATAAGATTGAGCATAATAAGTTTTTGCCTTAGTTTATGGTTAAGTAAGATTTGGTTTTCGTGTTAATTTTATATGCACGAGAATTGATGTATTTTTTTGGTTGTGAGCATATCCCTAGGATTAAAGGCAGAAGCGGATCTATGTATGGGCGCTCGGGGCGCTGGCCAAGAGACCCCGCATAATAAGGGGCCCCCAAAATGAAAAAAAAACTTGGATTACAGTACATTTATATATGTTACACGTAAAAGATAAATTTTATCATACAAAGAAGACATTAATTTTTATAAAACAAATTTCATCACACCAAATTATACGTATAAAAAAGTTATTAGATAGTTTTCATTAATCTTGTGTACAAAAAAAAGCTTTTCTAACGTATTTTGACTTTTTTATTGTTGACGTTGTATGTAGGCAACAATTAATTTCTGGCTGAGCATGCATATTTTTTTATATATATTATAAAAAGAACTAAAATAACATTTAAAACCAAAAAGTAACAAAAAAAGATAACAAAAAACGAGAATTTATATTAATATAGTTACATATAAAACTAACTAATTTCTACATATATTATATTACAACCATGGCATTGGAATTATAAACTATTGCAGGTTTAGCACTTTTAGGATAGTTTCTGTTACATTTATGTGTATTCTTTAGTTTGTAAGAAGCCCTGTTTTTGTAGCTGCACGGGTTTTGTTATTTTTTTGTGGTATGTTGGTTTTTTTTGGTTTTTATGTTTTTATGGATTTTTTAGTTTTTGGTAGTTTGCCTTGTTTTTCGAGAAAATTCGCTTTGACAGATTTATTTGTCTCATAAAAAAAGTGACGTTAAAAGTATATACCAGTATACTTTTGGTAACAATGATTTTATTGCAAATAGTTTATTTCATTAAACCTGCGCCGTATTTATCTGTAGCAGGGTTACTGTGATTCTTAAAAGAAAATATCCATATCTGTAATTTTTACTATTAAGGTAATTGTTAGTTTCGTTGCGTAGTTAAATTTTCTACAATAGACCGCAATACAGTTATTTGCGTTTTTTTATTTTTTAACTGATACTTAGTGTTATACAGAAAGTAAATTTGTAGATGTTTGGGCGTACCATAGAACGGGTTCATATAACTGAAGACAAAAAAATAACCACTGATCAAAATATATTATGCTATCGAAGAAAATTAACGTAGAAAACCCAAAAAACCCGACCATTGGCAAAATTGTGAAAAAACCCTATATTAAGCCAGGTTTCGGGTTTGAAATGTATTATACCAACCCTAGGTATTAGTTCATGTCTGCAGCAAGCACAACATACTCTAGGTACAGGATAATTATATTTTTTTATAGCGAAATTTCTGAAAAAAAACACATTTAATTGCGCAAAAAAAATATTTTTTGCAAATAAAATTTATTGCTTTTAGTATTGGAATTATTTCGATACAGATTTTTATGCCTTGTTCCAGATGTTGACAGGCTAGTAGCCGTATAAGAATTAGAGATCTGCAAGTTCCGGTTATTGACCGCCAGGACCGGACCTGACTGCCTTTTTCAATTAAAAGACCGGGCCGGACCAAACCGGAAGTTTTAATACCCGAACCAGACGCATAAATCATGCCAAAATCTCAATTTTTTTTGCAATTTTTTTTTTTGATTTTTTAATGATCATTAAAAATTAGAGTTGTTTACAATATGCAAAGGTAATGCTTGTGATTAAACTTTACGCCACTTACCAATAAAATATAAAAAAACAAAAATATGTTATATTCGCTCATGAAGTGTTTTTTTTTACGTTTACAATAAATATAATGAACTATTTTTACGAAGTTGGTAATTTAAATATTAAAAAAGCAGGTCAAAGTGATAAGCATGTATATATACTGCAAACCAGTGTAAAGAATTATAGATTGTAACTGACTGCTACAAACTTGACATCACAATTAATAATAATACCACTTTATTTTAGATTGAATGTGAAAAATTTTGGATTGAATGTGAAAAATTTTTAGATTGAATGTGAAAAATTTTAGATTGAATGTGAAAATTTTTATTAGTATATTATACAAGACAAGTGAATTCAAAAAAAGATACGTCTTTTACCTATATACACCTGATATAAAAAATCAAAAAAAAATTGTTGCTCGGAAAGTGATAACCGACACGGACCGTACCGAATCGGACCTTAATCCGTTCCGGCGCAGTCAATAACCGGACCATGCAGGTCATTAATCAGAATACAGGTTTTATGTCATAAAGCGATTTATAGATTTATAAAAAAAAGGCTGATAAACATAAAAAAAATATACTTATTCTGTAAGACGCAATAATAAATTTTACAATCACATTTTTTGAGCAAAACAAAATTTGCGCCAGGGGCCCCCAAATTCCTAGATCCGCCTCTGATTAAAGGATATTTCGACGTAAAAAATACTAGAAAGTGGGCTATCTTAGTATTTTTTTTGATATGCGATATGTATGCAAAATTTGTTATATATAATTGTTGACTCAATTGTTATATTTTCACCGACAAAATGGCAAGCAAGATATGATGACATACCTCAAAAAAAATCAAATATATTGTTTTTACTTTTTTTATACTTTACCGGCGTATATCTTTTTATTTTTTCGTACGGGATAAAACTGCCTGAGGCAATAACACGCCATTTCGCCTAGAGGGGTGTTTTATAAAAAAGCGTAAAATTGCCTGTTTTATATTTGGTAAAAGTCCATTTATCCCTCCTTAAATATCAGCAGTGAAAAAATAGGCTTAAATAAAACCCTTCAAAAAAACGAATGAATTGAAAAAACAAGAGAAGGTTGATACATGAAATATTCTATTCTTTAATAAAATTCCCCGAACCGTAACCACAGGGGCGGGTTAAGAGGGGCACACATGGCATGTGCCCCGGGGCCCCCGGATAAAGGGTCCCCATGTAAAAAAAAATTTAGAAGTGAATACTATGAGATGATTATCGCAAAAAGAAAAAAAAGTAGCAATTTGAAAGTAAAAACACACAAAACAAATATAGCTGCTTTTTCTTATTACAGATAGACTATACAAACATTGTAAAAATAAGATATAATAAGTAAAATGTTTTACGAATAAACGTGCAAAAAAACCCTACAAAAAGCCATTAACAGCAAAAAATATTGTTCTATTAGTTCAAAATACACAGTAAATGCACTGACATACATTTACTAGAGGTATTTTTGGATATACGCAAACTTACATACAAAGTCGGTGTTTTTTTATTACAATATAAATTTTTTATTTTTTGTTCAATCTTTTGATGTCAGGTATCATTTTTTACTAATAATTGCAATTTTTTTTGTATAACAACAGTAAGTCTTTAAAGTAAAACAAAAGTAATATATTGATAATATATATATCGAATACAAAAATTACAAAATATACATTAACATACATAAAAAAATGTAAGGTATTCAATTAGTGTCTTGATATGCGCTGAGCTCTCACATATTACTTTTAGCGCATAGTGACAAATCAACAAGTTTTAAACAACAGGGTTTTTTTAGCGCGCATGAAAACGAAATTACAAAAAAATGCACACAAAAATGTTTAATTTTGTAGAATCCTATACTTTTATATACGGAAATTTTTTTTTAACATGAGATTAAAAAAAAATGTACATAGAATATAAAAAAAAATATAAAGGTTTGCTTAGAGCAATTACGCACTGTACAAACACAGTACATGCATCTAGGTTTTTTGATGTATTTAAATATTTAATTCTAAACAAAGATAAAATCTTAAAAATTAGAAGCCTTTTTTCATATAAAGCATACTTATAAATCCCAAGTGTATTTGATTTTCACTTTTGCTATCGGTTATTTTAGATTATGTTACAATCAGTGTTAAGATCATTTTCAAGCCGTATTACTATCAAATTTTTAAAAAGGATTGTTTGTTCAAACAAGTACGGGTTGATACATTTTTATATCAAAAGAGCAAATTAAAACGTAAATAAATTTTTGTAAGTGAAAGAGCAGCAGTGGCGTAGCCAGGATTTTTTTTAGGAGGGGGCACAAAAAAATAAATGAGCTAGAACGACAAAAAAAAATATTTT
>JAQFYM010006546.1:0-11553 GCA_034694785.1 Agrenia bidenticulata
CGTTGACGATCGAAGTTGGTTGACATTTTATGGGGGTGGAAAAAAAGAAATAAATATGGAGGATGAAAAAAACAAAATATAGGAATAATTAACAAAATGACATAAATTTAGTAAGTAGATCACGAATATTATCTTAATAAATCTTATTTGTATTAGAAATTCCTACGTAGCAAATTTAAATGCTTTATGTAAATATTTAAAGGCTAAATCCATGCAGAGTTACGGAAAAAACATGGCCTTTTTCATTAACGGCAATATAATGTGGGCTTATTATAGAGACAAAAGTTTTAAATAATGGAAAATATGGCTTTACCGTTGTTTTTTGTTTAATTTTGTATATCTTTTTAAAAATTGGTTATTCTAAATGTTGGATGAACCAGGGCTTGCATATTTTGAATTTGAAACTTTTTTAAAAAAGAGGAAGGTATAAAGGTCGAATAGCTCCCCCCTAGTTTTATTATCAATTAATTTATTTAAAAAATTGATAAATACCGTACAGTCCCGATAGGAAGCACTGAAAACTGAAAAAAATGGCTTCAAAAATATTACAAAAACTACCATCTGAACACGAAAATTTGTTTAAAGCTATTTTATTTTGTTTCAGTTTCAGTGCTTACTATCGGGACTGTACGGTAACTAATAAAAATACGAACTAATCAAAATAAAATTGATAAAAACACACATAAAACGCATTATTTAAGATAAATGACATTAAATCTGCACAAAGATAGAAAAAAAATGCGATTTAAGTTATCTATTTTCATGATTTTAAGTTATTCTTTAATTTTTGAATAAATTAATTGAAAGGGGAAAAGTGGGGGCTATTCTTCCTTTATACCAAAAGAAAACTATTTTTTACCTTTTTATTTGCTTGTATGCATAATTTTTAAAAAAATTACATCCATTGATAAATTACTTACATTTATCTCAAAGTTATATAAAAATTCAAAGTGGCATGATGTTATAACACTTTTGGCAATATTTAATGGAAGTAAAATCGAAAAAAAAAATCTTTAATCTTTGATATTGTGTTATAATTTGCATATAAACAGTTGTTAGGATTTTATCTCCGAATAAAAAGTATTTGCATGAGTGAACTCAACACTAAAAACAAAGAAAATACTCTTATATGGCTGAATAGTTGTTAAGGCATGTAAATTAGTCCGGTTGCACGTTAGGCGTATCTTATGTGATCCTTTTTTGCTAGCGTTTTTGTCTAATACGTTTGTTTGGGGCATAAAAAACTCGTCAATATGAACAAAAAGAGACCTTATAAAGACGACTCGCCTAAAGTGACATGAAAGGTCGAGTTAAAACCAAAAAAACAACAAAAAAAACAATGCAAAAAAAGTATAATTGGTACATGATATCCACAACAATTTACACTAGAGATACTTTGAGGTTAACGTTAAGAAGGTTTTAGTTAGGGATAGGGATTACAATAAAATTAATAAAAGAATAGTAAAAAACTTTATGTGGCATATTTTAAATTGAAATTGGATTTAAAATACTTTTTTACTCATACCATCCTTATATAAACAAGTACGCTTTTTCTTCAAAACTTTTTTTCTAGATCTTTTTTCTTCCACTTCTTAAATTAGGGAGGCCATACAAGTTAAGGGAAGCCATTTTTTACTTTTTGATGTGGAAAATCTATTACCATCCAGTTTAAAATATATAAACTCTTAATAAAATACCACAACAAATTTACAGTTAGTATTCTGATCTTATTTTAATACAAAACGTGCAAAATACTTATATATATTAAAGTATCGTGACACTATGTTTTTCTTTTCTTAGACATAGGCGTGCAATTACAAAAGAGTTATAAATTACTTTATTTTAGTGCCTTTTAAGTAAGCTTTCAAATTTAGGGAATAGCGTGTTTTTCGCAACAAAAAATATTTTTTTTTTTCGCAGATATGCCTTATTATACAAAATAAACATTATGCGCGGGGTCTAAAAAAAGTTTTCATGTCAAGTGCCGTACTATAATTTGGATTTTCGATTCCTTTTAAGTTATAATTATAAAAATTTAAGAGTATATTAAAGACAATAAAATATCATTATCTAAAAAAAAAAAATACAAACAATGCAAAAAAAAGAACGCAGAAGTTAAAATCATATACTTACATGTAATTATAGGCATTTGCATTTAATAAAAAAAATCGGGTGGCAAAACAAAAAAAAAAAACTAGAATAGAATGATATTAATGCGACGGGTATACTAAAACAAAATGATCAAATAAAATGCACTTGCTTAACATTGTTTGCATAAATTACACGATTGAATTCTATGGCTTTATGGAAAAAAAGGTTTTTGAAGTTTTTACAATTTTTATATCACGTTTTGCAGTGGAAAAATATCTTCTATAAATGTTTGCATAAAAAGCAATAACACTTATATATTTCAACAGTAGCTTTTTTAAAAAAATGATAAATATATAAAATCTATCCGCGAGATAAATGTCTTTGGTGCATTTAAATTATTATCGAGTAACAATATATATCTGGTAATAAAAAAATATACTTTATGAGTTTGCTTTTTCATTTTACATTACAAACATAAAACCAAATAATTTTATAGTTATCATAATGTTACTGATGCACATGCTTCTTTTTCCGTTAGCTTTTTATATAAAAATGTAACCTTATGGCACTTAGATATTTACCTGTTATCCGCATGGAATATTGTATTTTATTCTCACATTATAAAAATTAAACCTAGATTTTCAGTTCTGCAAACGGCTAAACTTTTTCTCGTGACTAAAGTACGTATGCATAAATAAATATATATTTTCAAGATGGATTGATAAGAGCTAAAAAAATGTCTACAATTATTATACCAATTTTAATATAAAAAATAAATAAGTATAAAAATATTTTACTAAAGTAGCATATTTATTGCTTAATGATAAATATTTCAGATTTTTTTTATATTGTGACTACACGATATTTAAATTTTGCGTATTTAATACATATATATTCTAATTTATCCTTTATTACACCTATTTTGCACTTACCCGTGTTATTTTGACTAAAGAATAATTATTGATATGTTACGCGTGCTTAATCGAAACAATTTACATCAAATTTTAGAACTTTTTTTATAATACAAAAAATATACTTTCCAAAATTTCATAACGGCAAAAAAAATATATAGTAAAATTAATAATCTATATAAATTAAGGGAGCGTCAGGTTTGTCAATAAATTTCTGATTTTTAATTCTGGTTCTTTCCAAAAATCAATTTTTTCTGCCTTAACATAAAAACTAGTTTTAAAGTGAATCTTACTTTAATTAAATTTTTTATATAAAGAAAATCAAAGAATTTTCAAGAAAAAATTTTTAAGAGAATGTGTTTTAAGGGTAAGATAAAGAATAAAATTATTTTTAGAACCCAGAATATAAAAGCAACGCTTTCTTCGACAAACCAGACACGTCTTAAGTTTTTTTCTTGTAGTATACATATATATGTCACCGTCCAAGTGAATATATCCGCCAAGTACCCGATAAGAAGCTTTTATATTGCAAAAAGCTTCTTATCGGGTACTTGGCGTCCGCCAAGTGCACTTGGCGGATATATTTACTTGTACGGTGACATATAAAAGTAATAAAACCTCTAAGTAGCATAATTTTAGTATGGAAATATTTTAAAAGTTCCCAAGTCTACTTTTAGTTGTTATATAATAAATATAAACATATTTTGGCATTTTTCCCGAGTTAACTAAACTAAATAATCTTCTAACTCTTAATTCAGATAAGCATAGATAATACAATTACAGGCAGATATTTACTATTCGCAATACACTTTATTTGGCTTATAGTGACATTATCTGCTCCAATATACATTGCAAGACACAACATCAGTTTAAAATGCATTTTAAAGTAATAAGTATATTATAATTTTTTTTTGCATATTGGCTTATTAAAAACTTCTTATAAAATTAAACTTTTTTTATGCAAAAATACCCGTTTTTAAGAGAAGTGCCATTCTTTGTTATTTTCGTCTTATTAAATGGCTTTTTTGTCCAGTAAATAAACGAAAAATATTTCAGGTGTCTATAAATTAATATAATGCAAATAAAAAATGTGAAAAAATTTAGCTATTATAAAAAAATTTTATATATTTTTTTCAACTTAATTGCGTGAAAGACTGTTTACTCATATAAGTAACAACAGAAAGTTATTAATTTGTACTTTTCCATTCTAAATATTTATTAGTGATATACTTTTTTTGGAAACATACTTTTATTAAAAAAATTTTTCCGAGATATTTTTAATATACAGAAAAGTATATTTTTGGAATTATTAAAGGCATTAAATTTTCAAAGTTGGATACAAAGGCGTAGCCAAATAGAAAAGTATTTGTGCCATTTGCCTGAACTTTTTGTGTTTAAATTTAAGGCGCTTTTTGTGTGCATTTTTTTCTATTAGAATCCAAAAATAAATTTTTAAAACACTTTTTATGCAAAAACACAAAAGTACTATTGTTTTGATATACAATGATGTTTTAAGCGGTTTTTTTTGACAAAATACGGACTACCTATGTTTTAAAACAATCCTGGCTACGCCTTGATAAAACAATAATTTACGTTTTTTATTTGTCATTAAGTGCTAAACATTAAAAGCTCTACAAAAAGTACTAAAAGAACTTAATTTTACTGGTATAACCCAAAATGTAAATTTTACTACAAGATGAGATCTGCAAGACAGGTGTTTACATCCACAATATATACGAAGCATGTGCAAAATTCACAGTAAAAGTTTTAGTAAGGTACAAGAACTCACAATAATATTGATTTGATTTAATATATAAAATTCTATAGAAAAGTAATATTAAGTAAAAAAGACTAAAAACTGCATATTGTACGCATTTATATATTTATTGATTATAATATAATATTTTTTATTTTTCAGAATCTTAGATGACATCTTAAAAACCTTTAAAAAAACTAAAAAGTAAATTCAATTCATAATTAAAACCTTTAAGTTGTAATAAGATCTTAAAATGTTTTTCTAGAACATATTTTAATTCTTTAGAAAAATCTTCCAACTTAATATTTTAAATAATAGCTGAATTATTCAGATATTTTTTTAGTTTATATGAGTTTTAATTCTAAATTTTACTTTAGGCATATCGAAAATAGCACAATGTCTTTACGCGGTATTTGCACTTATAAAAACTTTATTATCATATGCAAGTCTAGAAGAAAATAATATTTTTAAATACGAAAAATTGATTTAATTTTTATAAACAAATATAAAAAAAACGGTTGTTAAACACACGTAAAGTACTAGTATATATATAAAAAGTGAGTGCAGGGATTAACCGCTAAAATTTAAACAAGAACAACCATAGAAACCTTTTAGTTTGAGACAAACATAAATATGGAGATAATTGAAATATTATACAAAAAAATCATTTTTTTTTAAAAAAAAAACATAAAATATGTGTTTCATTCATAAAACCTTACGTAACAAACAAGGGTCAATACCGTAAATTTTAGTTGCGCATAAAGAAACTAATAAAAGAGTGGCAACACCGGTAATCAGAAATAACTATATATAAGCTTACTATGTTTTGCAAAACATATTTTTTTGTATTAATTTTTTTAACCTCCTCAAAGAAATCTTTCAGTATATTCTTATTTAAATAACGATATATTGAAACGCATGTTTTTTGTTTAAATGCTTGCACAGCGCTTAACTTTTTATACTGCGCATATTTTACTTTTTTTGTATTTTTGCTGAGTATAAATAACATTTTATATAGTAATATATTTCTTAATAGCATTTTAAGCCTTTGAATTACTTTTTGTAGCATAATTTATTTAATATTGCAAAAATATTGGCTTAACTGTGATCACGACTCGGGCTGTCATTTAGATGTCCCAGCTCCCCCGGAGACCCCAGGGAATGACAAAAATGGCGACTTTTTGTCAGGGATCGGGGAAACCCGGAGAAACGGGGAATTTTTGCGTAAATTTTCATGTGTGAATGAAAATAATTGTTTTATAGTTTTATCAACAGCGCATAGAAACAATATTTTAACTGCTAATAACACAGTCGTGAGCTGTTTTTTAGCACACAATACCCTTGTCTAAATTTAATATTCTAAGAAAATAGAAATATACCATCGTTTAAATAAAACTTCATCATTTTTATTCGTCATTATCAGCATATAAACATGTAAAATATTTTATTTAGTAATTTTCCTTCTCCAATTTATATTTTTATAAACCGAGAGCATAAGCAAGTCTCTTAATTAGAGCAAATAGTACCTTTTTGTCCATGATACAAATTTAGTTCAAAATTGAATAGCTCTTTAAGCATAGGAGATGTCTTTAAAAGAGATAAAAAGTTGTTCCTTTGCAAGGAACTTGAATAAATAGACACGAGTCCAAATATAATAAAAAATATAAAAATACTCGTTTATGTACCATGGCTATTAAGTTTTAGATTTGCTCAAATCCTTTCAAATTTGCATGAACAAGTGTGATTTTTACAATTATAAAATATAATCTATTTGTAACTTTGTAACTTTGTATATTTTCTTCTACTTAATTACAATACAAACGTGTGATTTTCAGAAGAAGTGTAGTTGGCCTACATTTTCAGTATTCAGTTTCTGTCTGACATCCATATATAGTCTGTAAATTGACCATCTTTTATGCATTGTGATTTTTAAAAAACAAAAAAATGCAAAGTTATAAGTTTTCAGTGTTTTTTTTTTTCGATCCTCCAACAATTAAAAAAATATCTCTATTATAACTATGGTTTTTTACACCATCTACTTATAACTTGGTTTGTTTATATAATGCATAAGAAAAAACATTTATTTTGCCTATATTTTACACAATTCATACCTTTCAGCACAGATTTTCTTAAAATATAAAAACCCCCTTTAACAGTATTTTTAATGTGATAAAACGGCTCTTTGTTTCAAATAGACTTGTTTTTTGCAAATCATGTACATTTTTTTATTAGTAGTACGGTAGCGTTGAATAAAAGTAGTACTTAATAGTAACGATTAGTATATATTAATTAATAGATTTGTTTAATAATTTTTTATGCTAAAATCTTCAAGTGTGGGCAACAAACAAGTTTAAAAGATTACTATCATATACAAGAATAATTTTGAGTTTAATATAAGTCGGCAAAACTAACACTAGATAAACTAGCAATTTAAATAAATTAACGAGATAAGATTAGAGTTTCAGACGGAGAACAAAAAATAAATGATTGTTTAAGATTGTGTTTATTGTATCTATGGTATTATATATTAAAAAATAACAAAAAAGACTCTAGGTACCAATACAGATTTTATTAAAATATTTTGCGTTATACTTAAGAAAGTAAAGATTCTTAAGAAACTTAATACCGGTGACATATATAACAGCGAAAAAAATATTTTTTTTAAATCAAAATATACTTGATAAAACATTTTTCTTTTACAAAAGACAAACACGAATACAAAGGAAGGGAATATTATTGTACACTCTTTATGGCAAAAAGTTATAAGTATACTTTTTAAAAAAATTATAATTATCCTTTTGGAATATATTGCGTCAGAGCATACCATTTTTTTATTTACAAAATTATGTAAATTGCACGCAAATTGAAAGAATGTACATTTTGAACTTAATAGGTATACCAGGCTGAGTATCGTGTAGAAAAATGCATAAGTAAAATAATTTATATGTGTGTAATAATTTTAGTTGTTTGCTGTTTCAGGTCCATATTTTAACTTTTGTAATGATTTCAGCAAAATATTTAATAAATACGTTTCGAACCTAAGATCACTTATATTAGAGAAATGTAATCGTACTAATTTTGTTCAAAAAAAACATAAAAGGGCTAATTTACAAATTCTGCTTTGATTAGTTATAAATGGACGTTTAAATATTTTAGTACGCATGCATAGTTTTTTGATTTGCATTTTGACAATTGTTGACTATGTTGTAGACAAATTCCTGATTTAATTGTTAATTTTTTCGTATCTATAATTACTATGTAGACATAAAACAAAAAAATGTGGTAGCGTGTGTATTTAAAGAGTCGTAAAAAGACGGAATGTTTAAGAAATTGCTTTTAATTGTTTTTTAAAAAATTAAAAATACGTAGAAAAATTCTAGTTCTTCTTTTTATTTGTCGATTACCGCCAAACTATGGTATTAGAATTAACTAGAACCACATAAACATTTAAAATGTGTGTATTTATAAAGCACGCGGCTTAAAGCCTCTGTCATTAAAATGTGTGGTTTTTTGTATATTTGTGCCTAAACAGACTGTATTATTATACATGATATTAATTCTTTTATATAATAATTTTTATGGATACGCAAGGTCACTTAGTATTGTCTTTTATAACAGGCAAAAAATGCGTCGCAATAAAATATAACAAAAAAAAGACATAGCCATTTATTGCAGTATAAAATTACTTATTATTTTGTATAATGTTTTTGTTATTTTGTTATTTTGTTATTTTGTTATTTTGTTATTTTGTTATTTTGTTATTTTGTTATTTTTTTTTGATGTAAAAATATGTTAAAATCTGGTTTATTTGCAAAAGATTTGCAACGTAAATCGTGTTGCATTTTAAGATTATGTTTGCTAAATTGTTTTGTGCAAATGAACATACAAAAACCGACATAAAACAAAAAAAGTTTTATGGTTAATTAGGAAATATATGCTTATGAAAAAACTATATAAAATGCTTTTTATAGAAAAGAAGAGTAAGAAAGTTAATATATGCTTAAGTTTTAAGCAATCTGTATGTATACTTTATTTCTATATATGTTCATAGATAAAGTTTACACGGATCAATTACGTCTTTTTGGTCCATTTTTTTTTATTCATATTCTAAATCGAACAGGTTGTTTTTCTAAGGCAGATGTTAGAACATTTTTAACGAAGCGTTTTCTTTTACGTTTAAAATCAGGGTAAAATTTTACTTTTTTTGCAATTAAACATTTTGTATCTATTTTAAAAACTGCATTATCTTTCTCATAAAAAGAAATAAAGACGGTCTTAAGATCTTAAAACGTTAAAAGAAATATTTTGTCTATGATAATTCATTATATAGCTAAAAACGTACTTTGTATGTAAAAAAATCTATATCTTTGTGAAATAACAATTACTGCGTTTTTGTACTCAGAAACGTTTTTTTTTGGGGTTTTGCATTTTATACTAGAAATAATTTTTTTTTTACTTGTTAGGCTAATATAGTAAAGCACATAAATTAAAATAAAAACAAAAAAAATTCAAACACGCATAAGTACATTTTACTTTTTAAAAAGCTTAAATACTATTAAAGTGTAAAAATTTGCGTTCATAGTAATAAATAATGGGTTTGATATGCTTAAAAAAACAACCAGCCGATGCCTAATAATTTTTTTAGCATTTTGAACTGTATAAAAGATGTAAAAAATTTAAAATAAAAATCGTCCCCGTTTCTCCGGGGAATTGCAAAAAAAACACTGTTTTTTTATGGTTTACCCAGGGGCATTTTCCCCGGGGAATTAAAACCCCATGTGTTAACAATGATTTTAATTGAACCAGTAAATTTTTAATTTTTTCGAACTCAAATGTGTCAAGAATTGTCATTTTTTGGTATATTTGGTTACCCTAGAATGAATCTAATAATTTTTGTAGACAATATATTGCACGTTGTCGAGTTTGGTAAAGCCAAACTCGTCCATGGACGAGTTTAGTAAAACTCGTCTAGGAGGGGTAAATAAATAAATGAGGCGTAACCTGTCAAATGAAAAAAAAAAACTTATGGACAAGAGTGGTACCCGGAAAAATTATAACCAAAGTTTTTAAGTCAATTTACCCGACCCGGGCCAAGCCGTGAACCGGAGTACAACACCCGGGTCAGACATAAAAATGTACACAGCTATAAAAAAATGAAACGCAAAATAAATTATAAAAGAAAAAATGCATCTGCAGTTGCAGTTATGTCTGCGCATATCTCACAACAAAAATAAAATAAAACACCAAAAAAACTTTATTAGGTTAATTTGTTATGTAAAATTTACGTTTATGAATTTAAATGGGTCTTAATCTAGTGTATGCACGTAAACTTACCAATTGCTAACAGACCGGGTAAGAAAAGTTTCTAACTTTGCATTTTTTTCATTTTAACCGCTAATTCCAGATTCCGAAAACAGATGAAAAATACAAAAAACACAGCATGTTTTTTTTGAAGCTTCTTTTAAATTATATTTTAAGAAGCTTGAATTGATTTTATTTGTTGTTGTTATTAATTATATATTTTTATTTATGCGGTGTTGAAGAAATCCGTTAAAATTAATTTCAGTCAGTTTTTAAAAAATTGCATGCATCAACAACACGTAATAAAATACAAGTTATACATAACCAATATAAAATATATATATATTACCTTTTAATTTTTTACAATTAAATATTTATATACCAGCCCGTCGCTATTATTGTTTAATCGTGCATTAAGCTCTTAAATTTTATTTTTATTGTTTTTTTGTATTTGTTTTTGCAAGGTTCGAAACAATAAATCGGTGCTTGTTTCTATATTTTTTCTGCAATAGTTGTTTGCCTTTCTATTGATTTAAAAAATTCGTTCTTAGGTATTAATATAATTATATTAAGAAGATTTGCAAAAAAAAACATAAAAACGAGTTTTTTTTGTGGTTTTAAGAAAAAAAATATAGAAAAAAACATCGGGAAAAATATAGTGAGACAAAAGTCGAACTAACAAAACATAAATATCAGGCATTATTTTTTTTGCAATGTTTTTTCTTCTTTCGTGGCAAGATTCAGATAAGAAAACATCTAATCATATTAGTATTTAGCTATAATCGCATTTTTTTATGTTGTTCTTTTACAGCGGGTAAATATCTGATAAACAGACAAATCAAAAAAAAAGAATAAGTTGACGTGCTTTTATAGCGAAAGACGAAATATCCAAAAAGCTAGTTTGTTATATTTTTTGCTTGTTTTTTGCAACCTAAACAAGTGTCAGTAACCGTTTACGGATACCTAAACAATTATGACGATTATTAAATAGGTCATTGCACACATTAAAGGTATCCGACATACATTAAATCCAAAAAACTAGTATATTAACCCTTTCGCACTTTTTTACGCATATATGAGTCAATTAAAATGACCCTAATTTTGTTCTGGACGCATATATGCGTCAATTAAAATGACCCTATTTTTGTTCTGAACGCATATATGCGTTCGTGGAATTTCTTCCATATAATACTTTAAAAAAGGAATTTAAACCAATGGATGTATATTCAAGAGTATATAAAGCAGTATTGGACTCAAAAAAATGAAAGAATATTTTTACTGAATTTATACAATGGAACAAAAATTTCTTGCATAATGCCCTTGTTTGAAAGATAAAAAAATCTTTTTAAATGTATTTTATTTACTTAACATTGATTCTTATTATGTATATGTAACATCTTAAAGGCATAAACTTAGAAAATCGTATCCAGTAGAGCTATGAATATCTATTTTATGCATTTTATTTTCAATTCTGGCGCTGTTAAATTTCACTCT
>JAQFYM010006547.1:0-11549 GCA_034694785.1 Agrenia bidenticulata
TAAAAAAATAAAAGCAAACTTGTAACACACAAATAGTTGTAATGTACGCCAAAACAATATTTATAAACTTTTTATGCATAATTTATTGATTATTTCCTTTTTTAGGCTAGCAAATTAGCATAAAAATATTGACGCTTTTTTTTTGTACTTTTTTGGTTTTTTTTTGTAAAATTTTTGCGTTTATTACACATTATTATCATTTTTTTTATTTATTAGTTGTTTTTTTTATTTTTCAGATGTAAATTTTTTTTCCCACTTTTTGAGTATATTTTTGGGTTAACAAAATTTTTTTATAAAAAACTATACCCGGGTGAAAAATGCCAATTTTTATATGAATTTTAGCCGCGATTTTTCAAATTGGGTGTTTTGTACAAAAATGGGGTGAAAAACAACAAAATGGGGTGAAAAGTTACAAAAAGGGGTGAAAAAATCATTTAGCCACTATTTTATTGCCTATACAAATTGTTTTTTTTATTGATAAATACATTTCTTTAGACTTTTATTTGTTTAAAAAGCTCTTGTTTCGTGTTTATTGTCATATAAATTTATTTTTTGCATGTTTGATGCTCATAACAAGTACATCTAGGGCAAATTAAATTGTTTCATTTTTTTATTCCATTACACATTGTTTTTATTTTTATCTCTAGATTTTCCTTCTATCGCGATTTTCTACTAACAGGATTCCTACTAGTAAGATTTCCTGCTATTCAAATTTCTCCCATCCGGATTTCCTCCCACGAGGATAGAACCTGTTTAACCATCAGATGTTCGCAAATGCCAAAAATATATACAGTTTACCTTTAGTATTTAGTACGATGGCAATACATTCAAAAAATCATTCGCATATATATATTTCGTATCTAAATTAAAATTTCTTTTTACTTTCTACTTTCTAGTTTCTAGTTTAAATTAGTCATTTGTTATTAACAGCACAATAATAATAACCAATATTATATCGATAATTGTTACCAAGCTCTAATATTTTGTTAACGTTTGTCGGTTTATGTAATTTTAAATGTTCTTTCGTACAAATCAAAATTTTATTGCTTTAGTGTTATTAACAAACAGATAGTTCCCGATAAGCTTATCGGCAATTGTTTTTCAGCCCGCATTTTACCACAAGATATAAAAACAAAACCATTGCATTTTTCTGTCTACAAAAAGCTTTTTTTATGGTATTATGATTTTATTTTTTTCAAAAAGAGAGCAAATCCATGTTAATAGTATATATATGATAGACATATAAAAAGAAAAACCAATAATAATATTTTCTTTAATTTTATTATACCTATTCGTGTAGCATTTTATTTTAAATAAATTCATCATTGCTGCTACTTTGTTTTTTTTTCAGATATTGCATCTACACTGTACCCTGTCTAATATGCCAACTTTGGGGATTCAAAAATTTTTGGTAAATTTTACAGGTTTAACAAATTTTACAAAGTAGAAACTTAGCAAAAATAATCCAAATACGCATATAAACACACAAAACGAACAGAATCTGCCAGTAATGCATTTCGTAGTAACAAAAAACTATTTTCAGTACAAATTTAATCAAAAAAAAATTCTAATGTTGCTTTTTCGTAAAAAATGGTAAACTAAAACAGGTATGGTAAATTACAAGGTTGGTAAAACTGACAGGGTACAGTGTAGTATGCATTTTGATCAAGATTTTTGGTCAAAAATTGTGTATGAAGAGGAGAATTTTATCGTTTATAGATACTATTAATTTTTTGTAATTTTCCTTAGTAGTAATTATACGTGTTTAGTATTTTATGGAGTTTTTTTCAATCTTTTTCCGACCAGTCAATTTTAAAACTCTGGGTTTCGGTTACGGGGCAGGGGATTTTCTAATGTTAATTTTTATAATTATTAGAAAAACAGAAGAAAATAAAAATATATTTATACGTTTGGTTCTTTTTATTTTAAGCATCTTTATTTTTTTATGAAGCGGCGAACTGTATTTTTTTTAGTAACAAATTATCCTTTTCGTAAAATCGGCAGACGATGGTCTACGCTCAATGTCAAAAATAAATAAAATTGATCGGATTCTTTTTTGGGTATTTTAAATCCAAAGAAAAAAAAGAAGGTTATCTTAAAATATACCGTTTTTAAAGTTAAATATTTTTACAAAATATTGAAGAGTTTTACTTCCGCTATTAAATCAAGCTATAAAAAAAAAGAAAATATGTAAAAGGGTCAAACAAATTATTTTCTATATAAATTTTATTTTGATTTTCCAGTCTGATAAGCATTTTTCTTTACATTTTCTGTGTCTGGGTTATTTGCAGATTCTTCACCATTATTATATTTCTTTTGCTGCCCACTATTTTTACCACCATTATTGGAAGAACTTACATCTTGTTCAAATCCACGACCGCTTTCATCGGCACCATCATCTGTTCCGGAACCCTTCTTAGGGTATAATAGTTTATATGCTATAAATATTGATGCTAATAATAGAAAGGCTATAATGATAATATGTATAATTGAAATATGACCCTTACCTTCGTTAGAATTATCGGACATAAATTTATTTTTACGTTCATTTATATAGTGAGATTATTGATTATCTTATAAAATTATCATTTTATATTGTATGTGATTATCTATGGGCAACAATTTGATTATCTAGAGCCATCCGTATTAATTCAATATTGTTGTATTTATAAATGACCAATGAACGTAAAAAATGAATTTAAAAAAAAATAATTTATGTTTGATAGATGTATTAAAAAGTATTTACAGCATACTGGATTCTATTATTTTTATCCAACGGATTACCATCTGTAAAAACTAAAGATTTGTCGTGTTTACATGCAGCCACTAGTGTTTTAATTTTAAGTATTCAGTTTTATTTCCGCATTATTCAACTACTTTTCAAGACTTTGTAAATTTAAGAAAAAGAGATACGCAGCCATCATCTGCTATTTTGTCTAAAGAAATATATTTTTTTTTCGATCTCGTTCATAAATGTATAAATATCTTTTGAAACAGCGTTAAACACAGGGAAAGATTAATATTTCAAAAACAAGACAACAAAAAACTTCAGCAAAGCATTTAAATACTAATGTTAAAAATATTAGAAAAAATATATAAAAAAGTATATTAATTTAAGATAAAATTTAATGATACCCGTTGAAGATATTTTTACCATCAGATTAAATCAGTTTCGGATTTTAAAATGATACAAAAAACTGTAATTTCAATATGGACTTTATTACTGTAATTTATGATATGCTACTGTGTATCAAAATAATTAAAAAAAAAATTTAATTATGTTTAATATTAGAGGATTTCAGCAGAAAAGTGTAAAAATGTTTTTTTTTTATGATTTGGGTTTTTAAGTATGCAATATCAGCCTACAATAATAAAAGATTCTTTAAAAAAATACATATTGATAAATTGTAACAAAAACACAAGTAAAATTTTACGAACTACGGTAAATTTTGTCTTAAGGCGCTTTTTTGATAAAAAAAATATCCAATAATTCTTGTATTGATATATTATAATCATGGGCGTCAGCAGGATTTTTTTCAGGGGACGGGGGGGGGCAAAAAAATTAAAACGACCTTTATACCTTTAGCTTTAACCTCTTCCTAATATGGAATATTTTTTAAAAAAATTGCACGTTCTAAATTTTATTAAGATCTTTGATTTTTACTACCTAAGGAGGGCAAAAAATCTTTTACCCTAAAATCAGGCCAAAAAATTTTTTCAGGGGGGCAAGTGCCCCCCTGCCCGCCCTACCCCTTCTTGCCCTCTTGTCCCCCTTCCCCCTGTCCCCCTTACCCCCTTCTTGCCCCCACCCCCCATTTCCCCTTCTGACGCCCATGATTATAATAATATCATAGTAAATTATTTTTAATAATATAGACATAACTCTTATTTTCTTCTAACTTATTATTGAAAATATTAGATTTAAATGTTTCTTTTTTCTTTTTGCTTAATTTTAATTTAATTTATTTTATTTTTTCATTGCAATTTTTTCAATTTTTTTTAATAATACTAGCCTAATCTATAGTTTTTTTAGTAAACCCTATACAATATATTTGTTTCATATGCATACATACAAAACTAACACATTATCCCCACACTATCATTTATTTTTCTCTTATTCATCCTTTCTGTTTCATTTTATTTTTTTCATATTCTGATTTGTCACCCCTGAGAAATGCGTCATCCATTCAACTTTTTAAAGCGTGAGAGCAAAGCTATCAGTCTACTTAAGAAGATGCAGCAGGAGAACAAAATATTGGATGCAGATATACCCATGGATGAGGACAATATGGAAGATATGAATATGTTCTGGGAGCAGGCTAGTGCCAGGTTAAGTGCTGCTTCCATAAATGATACTTTGCTAAGTAGCATCACAGATATTAAAAATAAGAATAATGGATATGTTGAAACAGCTATTATTGGGAATGAAATAACAAAGGAACAAGAAAAGCCTACGTCTGATTTACAAAATAATATTGAGATCCCACATATCGAAACACCTTGTTTTGAAGAAATAAACAACATTACAATCCCACTAATCAACACAGATTCAGCCGATATACAGAATAAGATTTCAGTAAATGTCGAGTCAATCGAGGAATTCAACTCAATTCATCCTTTTAAAAGACCGAGATTCGACAATGATTTTTTAAATGAAATGGCAAATGTGGATATAAGCGGGATAAGCGAATCAGCCATATACATTAACAAAGAGAGTACTAAAATGGATATGATCGAGGAGGGACAGAGTGAACAAACTTGTGCGCATGAAACTAACATTTCATTTGAACTGGACTCCGAAGAGGAAGAAAGTGAATCAAAAGATAACATCTCAGTAAATTATGAAATGGGCGATGACGAAACCTTCTCATCAGAAAACCGAAATATGCTTTTAAATAGTACAGGCATGTTTGAAACTGGAAACAAAGATACGAAAGATAAGCCGAAAATAATAAAATTAAAAAAACATAATAATAAAGAAGATGACTACAATAAGGTACTGAATAGTAAACCAAATAATAACAGCAATAAACAGATTAATGTTAGAAGAAAGACCATGGGACCAAATTTAGAAAGATTTGATATTGTAAAGGTCCTGCCCTCACCAGCATCAAAGAAAAAAGAACATATAAAATATAAAAAAGATGTTACTAAGGAATATATTATGGAGAAAAATAACATACAATACATACCAGATATACAAACAAACAGACAACAAGGAATAACATTCTTAATAAGCACAGAAGACACAGAAACATCACACTTTACACTAAAACAAAAAGAAAAAACGGAAAAAGGAAAAACAGATAAAACATTTACATTTTATGTAATAAAAGGAACATTTAAAATAATTGTGGATAAAAACGAAATAACCTTAAAAAAACAAGGAATGATAGTAATCGAAAAGAAAAAGGAATATCAAATAGAAGGAATAGGGAAAGATAATAACGCATTTATAACATACATAATAAAATAAATAAATACGAGTGTTAAAAATTAAAGTTTAAAATATTCTTAAATAGTCTTTTTGTAAAAAAAAACATGTTTTTTAATGGCGACAGATTATGCGGACCAAAATAGATCCAAGTCCAAAAAAAGCCCAAAAAAATTAGAAGCCCACAAAACGCATCTAATCAATAAATTGATGATTTATGTGAGAAACGTAGTTTAGCCCCCCTTCTTTCCAGGAAGTGATTTTTTTGGACTCATTACAGGGGTCATAAAATGCACTTACAAAAATTAAAAAACTTTCATATTATTTTCTTCGTTTATACAGAAACGCAAAATACGAGTTTTAAATTCATATGGATAATAATATTTCCCGTACATTTTCTTTATCGAGGTAATCGTAGGTTAGGTTTATATGGGATGAGGTAGGTTATAGGGTTTTGGTTAGGCTTATAGAGCTTTATTTAGGAATCGGGTTTACTATTACAACAACTTTATCTCGATACTATTCAAATTGAATCTTTATGTAGTTCAACGTGACGAACGTTATATTTTGGGCATATTTTATGCCCTAAATTAAGTAAAGGAGAAATAAATACTGTTTTACCTATTATTCATAAAGTTGTAACTTAGATAAGTTGTGTGGGCTTCTAATTTTTATGAGTCTTCCTTAGTCTTTAGTCAAATTCTGTTCCGCGTAATTATCTCCGGTTTTAAGTGTCATTTTAATCAGAAAAAGTAGAATTCGCAAAAAAAAACAAAAAAATACCTACCGTTATTTTTTAGATAAATCTTGCTGTTAAAGTATTAGCTTTTTTAGATTATATAATTCTTTTTTAGGCGCTATTTGTTAATCTTTGATTTCAAACACACATGAAAGAATGTCAATGAAAAAAAAATCTAAACATATACTAAGGGAAATGTAGTCAGGAAAAAACAATACGAATGCCGTAAAAGCAAAATAACAAGCCAAAAAAAACAACATAATATAATCATGTAAAAAACAATAGATGAACTTTGAACACATCAGCTGCATATTAGGGCGTCCCCAAGGTTAAAGGATGTGAAAAAAAGATTTTAAAGCGAATATTTCTAACCTGAAAAGGTAGTGCATATAAAGTAAAATTTTTCATCTAATATACATACACCACACATATTTTTTTAAAAATAAAACATTCTCGAATTAATATTTAAGCATCCACTAAAAATACGACAACATGTATTTGACATTACTGTAAATTTCATTGCAAATTTACATCCAAAAACGCAAAAAATCATTGAAAAAAAGGTGATGCATTTTTTTATGCTATAGCACCCTCTTTGGTAAATAAAATTAAAAAAAAAGCTGTATGTATTATATTTTGAACGTTAAGGCATACAAACTGTTTTCTTAAACATAGGCAAAAATATCAGAAATTTATCTATTTATTTCTGATATCAATATGAAATAATGAAAGTACACATCATAAGAGTGTGAAATTAATTACAAAAAAACTCCATAAAACCAATTTGCGCGAAAAAATTTGAAAAAGTGTAGTTAAGCACCATTTAAATTGGGGCACTTTTAAAGCTTCTACAATAAAGGAGGTCTTTACTCGTGTCATCATTAGGCCTTCCGATCCGTTTTGATCATGAGCCGGATCCGGTTCCTATACGGATTGCTTATTTATTCTAGTTTTTGGATCATTGATCCGATCATGATCCGTTTCAAAAAAGCACTACAAAAAAAATAAAAAAAATAATTTTTCGCATGCTAATCAGCATATTTGTACTTTGAAATAAAAAAACTACGCTAGGTGCTAGAATTGTATATTTTTACGCATTTTGGTACGTTTTGCATATAAAATATATCTTTAAACCTATTTTTTAAGTTAAAGTATAACAATAAGGCAAAAAATGCTCATTTGCAATCTTATCTAACAGTAAAGAACAAAAAATTGTACCTAATAGAAATTTAGCAGTAAAAGTAAGGTGTTAGAATTCAAAAAAAATCTTGAGACTTAGAAATAACATTTTTTTAACATTAAAAAAAAATTAATTGTAGAGGTTATTATAAGGCTGGGCAACTCTACTCTACTAATTTTTAAGTAAAGTAGAGTTGAGTATGAGTATAAAATGATTAGAGTAGCCAGTTTCTACTCAAACTCACTTTTACTCACTTCTACTCATCTTTACTTACTCTTTATAATATAAGCGCCAAGTTTTTTTAAACGGTGCCGATTACAACTTTTTTAAACCGGTCGATGAAATTAGACGCAAATTATATGTTAATCACTATAAAACTTTTTTCACCTTGACATTTTTTGTGTCAATTCATATTTATAAACACAAAAAGACTGGTTAAAATTATTAGCCATATATATCTGATATTATTTAGCGAAATATTTTGTCCAACCTCTACTCGGCTACCTTGCAGCCCATCTATATCTGTTTTTTCCTTTGAGGACTTGGGTGAAGTTTATTGAATGGAAGTCCCTATAGAAAAAAATTGCCTGAAAAGTGAGAATTTTTTGATTTTACAATAAAATTCTTTAGCGTATTTTAATCATGGGTATAATATGAAAGCTGTGATAATAAGTAAAAATAAATATCAAAAAACAGGGTTCTGATGCGTTTTTTAAATTGTCCTTATATATCATTAATTGCATTCAAGGTTGTTATTTTTACTATGCCGAAAGTAAAAATACGATTTATTTTTATCTCAAAAACAATGGGCGGGTATTTTTATATTGCAGGTATTCGCTTAATTTTTACCGGTATAAAAAAAATTATACCTATGGGTATTGTGTTTTCATAACCACAGGTAATCTATACCCGAGCATAAAAAAGTACAAAAAAGAGTTAAAAATGTGATATAAAACCGTCATGTAAGAAAAAAAAACCCACAGATAATAAAAATTACACTTTTTTATCCCGGAGGGTATTTTACAAAAAGCCATAGGTGAAAAAAATTCACAAAATGTAAAAAAAAAATAACCATGGTAAAATAAGAAAGCTTAAATCAGGAGAAAAAGTGCCCACGGTAAAAAAAAAAGAAACACCGTTATATTATTTTATTTGTTCATTAACGGAAGGTAGATGATAGGAATAAAACATACATATATATGCATATTACGTATTTTTATTGTTATACGAGTTTATAAGCAGTAATTTTGTCATTTATTAAGGCAGAATGAATGAATGTATTAATTTAATTTTTTTAACTCATCAGGATAGGATTTTTAACACGAACAATACGTTAGCCTCCAAAAGAAATTAGAAATACAAGTTGTAAAAATTTCTTTGATTTTTTGATCATACAACTTATAAAAAAATTAAACTGCATAATACCTGGATTATTTAAAGATCTTTTTGCCGTGCTGATTTGACTTTTATTAGTTCAATTTGTCTAAATAAATCAACAATTTTTTCACCTCTGAGTACTCATGAGTAGAGTAGTCCATCCTGTAAAACTGAGTAGAGTAGAGTTGTCGTGTTTTTTCTACTCTGCTCATAGTGCCCAGCCTTAATATCCGTTAAACCAATCAAAGTTTTTTTTTGTAATCACGCTAGACAAAATCAATTTTTTTTTAAAAAGTCTTTTTTGTATACTTGTGACTTTTTTTTTATTTTTAAGGCGCGTCTGATTTATTTTCTTTAAAGGATTTGATAAATAAATAAATCTTTAATGATTTATTCTTAAACGAATTCAATTTCTTTTTCGGACATATATGCAATTTTCTTTTATTGGTTTTTAATTTATTTCTAATTTATTCTTATTAATAATGTAAAAACGTGATTTTTCTTTAAGGTGATAATTTATACCCCATATTTAGGGGTGGCAAAAAAGTATGCCGCATACTAAAATTAATTACTAAATTGTCTATATTATTTCTATTAAACATGTTCTTCCATAGATTGACTACATATTAGAATGTTTCTTTAAAAAGTATGCTTCATATTTTTTAATATGAAATTTATTCCCTTCAATATGTTCTGACAGAATACTTGAAATACAAAAATACAAGCAGATATGAAATAGAAGACAATAAAAATATGCGATATAAAGAGTTATGCTGAGGCAGATAAAAGTATTTGCAGGTTGGTTTGCAGGTTCAACCTATAGGAAATCCGACCCACTTAAAACACCAATTAACGGAAAGAAAAAAGATAAGAAGAAGAGAAATAGATACAATCGACAGTAAGGCTGGGCACTCATGAGTAGAGCATGAAAAAACCAAATACTCTGCTCTACTCAGTTTTTGAAATTATAATACTCTACTCTACTTATGAGTACCCATGAGCACAGAGTAAAAGTATCTTTTATTATATTTTTAACTATTTTTTTTTAAAATTTTTGCTTGTTTAATGCATTAAAATACACTGCTTTAAAATAAGAACCTCTAAAAATATTATAACATTGTAAATTCTTTAAATATCTCGAAAACCATAAAACAACACTACAAAAGATAATAAAAAACATTAGGAGAAAAAAATAAAACATAGCATAAAAAATATATTTTGAAATTTGTTATAGTACGGAAAGAATATTCTGTAATGTTTTTCTTTACAATATAAAGTTATATTTGACAAAAAACCTTTAAAGATGTAGAAATTTGCGTAGCTAAGTATATCCAATATATGTAAATGTTTTTTGTTTTAGCAGCGTTTTTTTCTGCTTAAGTATTAATATTCATTCCATAAAAAAATTGAAATATACAATAGTTTACACACATTAAATCTTTTATCTTTTTTTAAGCTATAAAAAACCATAGTTTTTACAAAAATTGCAGACATTTTGGGTTTTGTCAAATAAAAGAATGGAATCTCCAAGATAAAAAAGTTTAAGCGAAATAAAAAGATATGTCACACACATAAAAACCCGAAAACGGGTATAAATTTACACGATATTAAGGAACAACTCACTTTTTTTGTTGACTTTAATCATAAAAATTCTTGCTAAATGATAAAAAAACATTGTTTTGTACTAGTTTTTTCGTTTAAAGATTTTTGTGTTTTTTTTTTCAATTATAAATTTTTGCAAATTCGTGTTTTAAAGGCTTTCGAAGCATAAAAGGCTCTTTTTTTGCTTTTCATATAGACTTTTTAAAACAAAAAAAAATCCTTAAACTAACAAAAACATGATTTTAAATATTTTGAGTTTTGAAAAACTTTAAATATGCCTAAAAATGTTTTTGCGCCTGGCTTCTGAAAGTTTTTGAATAAAAATGTTGCTGTTTAACAGTATACTAGCATTTTTTATAATTAGAAAGTACACATTTAAATGTTATACTCTAATTAAAGTTAAAAAAAAAGATTTACTTTACTTTTTTAAACAATTTAACTTGTATTTGTTAAGCTAAAAAAAGATACATTCAAGTGTATAATATGAATAAAAATTTGGTTTTAGAAAAATATGCCCTTAAATAAAAGATATATTTGCAATCATTGGTTGTTTGCCTTACAAAATGTATTTTTTTTTTCAAAATATGTAGCCATTGCATAAAAAAAACATGTAAAAAAATTATGTTTTATAATGTAAACTTAGTATTAACTATATAAAAAGCTTTACCTACATATTCAATTTGTGTGATTTTAGCTAGATCTATAATCAAAAAATAAAAACTTTAAATTAATTATATTTTACAATGTTTTTCTTTTAATATTTGTTACAATAGTTCTAAAAAGTTTTTTTTGCATTTAAATTTTTTACCACCACAAAATTGATCAATTTTAAAGATATTATTTGTTAATATTTGCCGAATAAAATAAACATAAAAACATAAGCAAAAAAAAAGTAAAATGACTGATATCTAGGGCATAAATAGATTGCTAATTTTATCATTAACAAATTTATTTATCTCTTAATTATTTTTAGAAAATGTAAAATAAAAATATTAATTTTTTTAATACATGCAATTATACTAATAAAACTTATTATTTTGAACTCTTTTTCTGTCATAAATTTTGATACAATTCTTTTACAGTAGAAATTACGTTATCATTTTTCCTTAATTGTTGGGATTTTTTCATTCCAAGTATAGCGTTATTGTAAAATCTTCAATATGGTATTTCATTTAAGGTTATATTTGAGTTTATAGTCGTTATTTACATATACCTTA
>JAQFYM010006548.1:0-11548 GCA_034694785.1 Agrenia bidenticulata
ACAAGTTCCTGGGAGACCCGTTATATATATTTCTAAAATGAGACATGTTTATGGAATGAAATTACAAATCAATGTTGTACTGCTATATGTAGAATTTTGAAATTCAATCCAGATACATTTAACACTAGAAATATATTGTCAGTCGAGAAATGTCGATTTAATTATTCTAAGAAACTTTGAAAAAGTTATTATAGAAACATATAACCATTAGATGCAGTAGATTATTTTGTATTTTACAATAGCTACTTAAAAAAGCGTAATTTTACTTAATTTATAATGTTATATAAACTTTATGTACATTTCAAACTGCTCGGATTTTAGGTGAATATATATTTATACGTTGGATTTCATTTTATCTTGAATAAGGTCAGCATAATAGAAGATTAATTGTGCAAGAAAAATGTTGTATCAAAACATTATGCATACAATGTTAACTATTCTTTTTTAAAAAAATGAAAAATTCATATTTTGAAAAAAATTATTTGATAAATATGTTCATAAGTTATAAAGTATATATAGTGATAATCAAAATTCTTCAATCGAAATGAACATCCGCAAATAATTCGTAAATAAACTTAATTTTGTGGTTTAACAAATAAATCTGTCTTATGCATTCTATTTTATATTAACAGGTTGAATATCATTATGAAACTCTTTACTAAAATATGGCCGAATAAAACAGATTAAAACAACTTTAAAATAACAAGTAACAATATATGTGTGATGCGCATATATTTATTTCGTTAAATCAATGCTTTTTACACTGTGATCTAACTTCAAATTTACGTATAGTTTATTGAACAACAAAAGTAAAATCAAAAAGCCATTCATCTATTTCAAAGCGACTTTTTACCAATTATATTTATATTATGAAATAAGACTTATCTTTAACAGTGTTTTTTAGGATGGATCCTTTTTATTTTAAAAGAACAATTTATCATTTTTGGGGATCATTTTTGTTAGCCCCTGAATTAGACAAATAAGTATAGTAATAATTATAAAAAGAGGCGATTGCTTTAATACCCAATTTTATGGCAAAATTACCTTAATAACCCAATTTTTTATCTAAATTGCATTAATACCCCAAATATGGGTCAAACTTAGTTGAGAATGGAAGATAAATTTATAACTTTGAGTTAAGTTTAGCAAAAATATAAATAATCTTGAAAAATCACATGCATAAATTATTATTGTTTGTTTTATTCTGTTTTTGTATATGTGCAATTTCTGCGCCATTACCCCACTTTTGGGGGTATTAAAGCAATTTTGCCAAAAAATTGGGTTATTAAAGCAATTACGACATAAAATTAGGTTATTAAAGCATTTTCTTTTTATAAAAACCTTCCGGCAACCAATAATTTATACAATAATGCTATAAATTTTGCCAAAATAAAGGAATATGTTTACTAAGTCAAAGTTTTTTTGAGTTCTACTTTACAATCTGCATTTATACGAAGGAAAAATTCTACGATTAGGGACATGGTAATACATATATAATAGCGAATTCAACACGCCATTAATTAGATATGGATGATGCTCAGCCCTCCTTTTAAAGTTGCCTCATCAAATAAGTCCTTATATAAATATTAAGATTTTAGCACCATTGAACACCGTAATATGGCATAAAAAAACAAAAAGAAATTTATTACTAGTATTTTATTGCATAATATACAACACAAAATATAAAAAAGTCTCATATTAATACAATTTCTTTTAGTTTTAAACATTTTGTTGGGGATCTTGAATTTTTTTAATGTATAAAAAAATGAGACAACTGCGGTTTTTATGTCACCTTTTTGTCAAATTTTTTGCACCCCCTGTATATACAATTGAAATAAAAAAAACATTTATTAGGGCACGCAAATAGGAGCAAAAATTGTAGAGTAAAGTTATTCTACAATTAAGGCAGTATGTTGCGCATAGAATGCAGAAATGCTTTGTAAGAAGTTTTTTTTAATCTTTTTGTAGATACTTATTTTTGTATATATACAATTTGGGACATGCCTAATGGTTACAAAAATGACGATTACTATAATACAATAGTTTCTCTAAAATAGAGCCATTACCCTTTATTTGTAGGCATTAATTTGAGGGGCAAAATATATACAATATATATGTCAGCGCAATGTGGTAAAATCAGCATTGTGTACTTTTCTTAGGCGAACTACTATTTTATGACACACTTATATTATTATATAGACCAAAAATGGTAGTTTGCCTAAGGGCGTGTACGATGACAACCCGAAGGGTTTAACTTTTAGTGATTGAAAGCGTTAAAAAGTCTTAAAATGCACATAAATTAAAGAACTCGTGTATTATTATATATGAAACATTGTTAAGTTGTTTGTTTTACTCAAAACTGGTATCTTTCATCTTTTACATTTTATTTTACCCCTTGAGATCTTGAGGGGTAAAATCGTGTACGATAAATCTCTCCGGGTATTTTGCGTTTTTGATACCCTTTGTTACCCCTTGATGCCACTACCCGTACTTTTCCAATTATAAGGGAAATTATTGATGCCATAAAAATGTAATTTTTGCGAATAATTGCTCCAAATATTTGTATTTTTGCACAAAAAAAAATTTAAAAAATTCCCTTATAATTGGAAAAGTACGGTAGGGTAAAAAATTACCCCTCATTCAACATGTAATTTACCCTTTGAGATTAAATTACAAAACCCTCGGGGTTGTCATCGTACACGCCCTAAGGTAATGTACACATTGCTTGATTACATTACATTGCCGCTAACATATATATATATATAAAGAAAGAAAAGTTTTATATTTAATAATTGTAGCTCCAAATTAATCTTCAAATGCTAACAAATCCATCAGGATAAGTTTCTAATGGGCGATATGTATATTTTATCTTTTGTGATATAGTTTGTCTAAGTAAATCAAAGATAGGGCAATTTATTGTTAATATTCATATTTAAGCTTGTAGGATTTTATCCCTCCAAATAGTGATTAATAATAATAATCTTAAGGCTAGTCCAGAACTTTCGTATAAGTCTTAATAAAAAGAATTTGTGTATAAAAAGGCATTAAAGGCAAAAAAACGCTAAAATAGCTGCAAGATGCAATTTTTGGTCTTTTTTATTTTTTAAAATTTTACTTTGCCTTTTTTTATCGGTTTTTGGATTTTACGTATATACGTAAAGTTTTATATACGAGATTTCGACCTAAATATTCTCCATAAAAGTTCGTATATACAATATATTACATATAAGTAAATTTTACGTACAGTTCTACCTATACGTAAAATAATTTTTGTCTTTACTTCCTTTTAATTTCTATATCCCATATGACAGACCAATTTGTTTAAACCAAAAGATCTTACTCATTTGCTTATTACAGATAAGCATAGCGACTTCTTCTATACTGAGTTGGACGCTGCCAAAAATACAACACAACAACTAACAGCAGTTTGGGCAGAACTATCAGCAAATATTGGATTTTCGGGGTATGGGAAGCTTATTAAAAAGAAGTATAATAATCTTCTGTCGCAATTTAAAAAGAATCAAATAATGGAGTGTAGTTCTGGATCAAAACCTATTGTTTGGATATATACAAAATTATTTGCCTCTACCTTTAGAGGAAAACTGGAGATCTCGCCTGAAAATAATGTGGAAATTGGATTCCAAGGCAGTGAAAAGGAAGGTGAAATATATGATATGGATGAGTTCGGGTATTGTATTGAGGTAGTAAATAATTCCACCGAAAAACAATTCTTCGGAAAAGGGAAAAAGGATTGATAGAAGTGGCATGTGTGAGAAGGAAGAAATACAAGATGATGATATAATACGAGAGATATTAAACTTCTTTGAAGAAGTACGGCAAAAAAATTCACAAAACATAGTGAATGCAAACAGGATGAAAGGGTAGTTTGAAAAGAAAAATTACATACCATCAAATGCCAAAATATGCCTTTTGCAAGTCCCAAGTACAAGATTAAACGTCTTAAAAGAACAGGCATTTAAGGCTTTATCAAGCAAGCTGAACGAGCAGATCAAAATACGAGTTTTTGTTACCAAGGATAAGTTTGAGCAGTGGTCAGGTGAGATAGAAAAAAAATTGGATGATAATTTTTTATTAATAACAGGACGGAACAGGAAAAAAAATAATAAACTATTTTTTTTATTGATACTTTTTTATTAAATTATAAAACAAGCTTGCGTTTACGAACATATGTATATACATATCAGTTTCCCCGTGAATTTATGGGTGAGAAAATCCTTTAATTTTCCTTGGAATATTGCGAATGCATTCTCCACTACTATACGTTTCCCTTTAAATGACACCATATTTTCTGTCTCTAGTGCTACAGGAGTTTATAACCTGCTAGATCCTCTATATGCAGCATCTACCACAGCATGGTTTCCAACAGTATTAATATAATTGCAATATTTATACAATCTATAATTTCTGAAAACGATGGAATCATTTGCGGACCCATATCCTGCAATGTATCTTAATAGTTTTTTATTATCGTCTACGCATAACCAGTTCATGCTATAAAACTTTTTATAGTTATAAAATAATGATAGGTTTGTGATAGAGCGAGCAATTGGAACATGTATTTTATCAATTGCTACAAAAGTGTTAGCTTTTGCCCTTTTGATATAAATCATTGGCTTATGTTGTCAAATTCATGTCTTATCAGGAGTTGTATTTCACATAAAGCAAGTTTAAATAAAATATCGTTTACTTCCATCACATAAATCCAAATTGTTGATTTTGGGACTTCAAAAATTTTGGGTATGCGTCGACAATGTGCAAATATGAATAATAAAGTATATACAGATATAAAGGATAAGTTTAAGATTAGGTATTGAAATAATATTTCGATCTATTTCATAATTGTAAATTGGACAAAAAACGAGTCTTGTCATTCAAAAATTATTTAAAAACTGTGTATCGTTCATTTCTTCGATTCTATTTTTTTCAAGCCAAAGAGTACATAAATGTGTCTTTGGGATCGTCATCCTCATCAAAAAGTATTAGAAAACGAAAAAATTCATTTATAGGGAGTGAAAAAAATCGATTATAAAATTTTATTTATGTCCATAAAAAATCGTACAACGAAAATATCATATCGTATATGTTTAATTTTATGTACAGGCATTTCGTTAATGTATATACGAAAATGCTGGACTAGCCTTTAGAAGAATGATGCTCACATAATTTAACATGAACAATAAAACTTGATTACGGGTCAAAAAGAATGGATACCATTCTCAACATAGATCATCAATAAATTATTGTATGATATATTCATTTCTTATATCCAGTCCTTTGCAATATTTTAAAATATGCCCAAATATGGATAGTCCGGGTTTATCAGCAATCTTTTTTTGAAAAGGCATATAAGATGTGACATTTATTGGTAATTTTTTTTTTATATGGCTAATATCTATCAGCTATATCACAATTTTTATCTATCATGTTTAATCTTATCTCACGTCACGTGATAAAAGTCGCGGTGACTTTTAATTTAGCACGTTGTTTTTTTTACATATTTGACCCACGCAAACAAGATATTACGCTCTTATATGCCTTTTGCAGTCTCTGGTTGCGGCAGAGGCTCATTGTCATTGAGTTAGTAGGGTTTTGGATAATGGAGATAAAACACTACTTCTATGTGTTTTGTGTCAACACCAAATATTTATAATTGTTTTTGTAAGATCATCTAATCATTATGCTATCAAATTGAATGTTTAATATTCTATAATAATAAAAAAGTTCTGGTAAGTACTGAAATAAGATGATAACCCATCTAAGACAAGGATTGAATCAAGGCATTTTTTTGGCTAGATAATTTGGCAACGGCGATAAGCCGTCTATTTGACAAAGATTTTAGGCCTAAATCTATCCGGTTCACGCTAGGGTTACCAGTGTAGAGAGTTTTAATTTCCAACCTTAAGACTTGAAAGCCATCCTACCAAGTAATATATCGCTCAAAAATACATTTTTATTGTTTATAACAATATTTTTTTGTTTGTCTTACAATAAAAACAATATTCACATACCCTTAATATTTTTCAGATAAAAGAAAAAATTTATCTTTTTTAACCCAAATAAGACAATTTGTATTCACAAAATAGCACAGTAATAAAAAAAATGAGTTATAAATATTCCTGTTACATACTCTTACATATTTTTTGATCTCTTGTATCTCGATAAAAAATCAAATGTCTCTGACATATGCGTTTTATTTTTAGTATACGGCGATTTTGTGTTCATGAGTTTGTTGTAAGATGATATTTCAAGGCATTTTATATTTATTTTTAGATTTTGAAATGATTAATATGTATGAATTAATGTTTCTGTTATAACATAATTATTTAGTTGATTAACTTATAATTGCGACAATTATAATATGCATTTTACGGTAAATGCATAAAAATGTTCTCTTTGCCACAATGATTGCGCACAAATACGAATATTTTTAGTTTATAGGAATAATTTAAGTACTTTTTGTACTTAATATTTGACACGTCAATAAAAATCAATTGCATTGTTAAAAATTACAAAATTGGCATTTGAATTAGACAAAAAGATAGTTGTATGCTAAAGTACAAAAAATGTTATAATAATAAATTAAAAAATTTTTCGCCCACCTATCCTCTAACTTTAGAAGATAAAATATATTTATTATGCCTTTTGCAATACATACACTTACGCATTGTTACATGCACTATATACTACAAGATTCTGCTTATTCTTTTTGCAAATATTTTGCTCAAATATAATGGGGCTTGGTCAAAAAAATATCTTTACTGATAAGGGTTTTTTTTATAACTCTTTAAATGTAACGATTGCCAAAAATCACAAAATTCAAGTTTGCTGACGGATATAATTTTACAGTTTCGACACATATATTTGTTTTTCGTGCATTATCGTGGATTTTTTTTAGCTTTTAAAAGAGATAAAGCCCATTTATTAGTTTTATATTGTAAACAATAATATTGATATTGTAAACAATAATATTGATATTGTGGTCATCAGTCAAAAGGGCTAAAAATGCAAGGTCAAAAAAAAGGGGTTGGAATTTTTTAGGTCCAAAAACAAAAAAGTCCAAAAACTTTAATTCCAAAAATTATTTGGGTCAAAAAAAAGTCATAACAATTAGGGTGTTATTTCTGTTTTGGCTAAAATAATTTTATTTTTGGCCGAAATAATTTTATTTTTCGACCTTTTTTATTTTTGGACCTTTTCATTTTTAGACCTTTTTGTTTTAGGACCAAAATACTTTCGGACTTTTGTTTATGTTTAAGGCTTTTATTATCGGCCTCTATTTTCGGCTCTTTTTTTCGGCCCTCTTTTGTTGATCCTTTTTTTCGGTCCTTTTTTTTGGCTCTTTTTTGAGTTACCAAATTGAGCTCTAACAAATAAATTGTACCTTTTAGGTAATGCATTATAAATGATCGGGATACACTAAAAAACGAAAAATGGAGTCAGGAAAACGCACAGGGAACACCAAAAAGACAATTTTAACAATGCAGACCACAATCCTCTTCAAAAAATGTCTACTTAAATATATATTTAATGAATTATAAATCCTAAATATGCAGTGGCGTAGCCAGGGGGGGGTCCAGCCCCCCCTAGAAAAAAAATGCGCCTAAATTTAAGGGGGGTCTTTTTTTGTGCAGAGATTTTTTTGACAAAAAAACCCAAAGCAAAAAAATTTTAAACTAAAAGTTTTCATAAAAAATTAATTATGATTTTTGTCAATTTAAATCGTGTTTTTAAGGTAAAATTTATAAAAAACACTGACTAGCCCTGGTCAAAAAAAATCCTGGCTACGCCTCTGTAAATATGTCTACACATAGCCGCAAAGAATATTGAAATTAAACGCCTTGCAATGCTGTATATCAGTTTTTACCGTATGAAAACTTTTTTGAAAAGGATCATCAAATTTATTATCAGGAGAGGAAATAATAATTTTAGCGCTCTTATCAACGCGAACCAATATGTGAAGTATGCAGATAGAATTAAACCTCATAAATTAATTAAAAAGTATTTATCTCACAAAAACAAACTATATGTTTTTTTTTCTTTTTTTTTTATTAATATTATTTTAAATTGTCTAAGAAAGTAAGTAAATATTTACGTATTGCTAAAGTTAAAAGTAAAAGCTCTTGATATATATTTTTTTAGGACTTAAGGGACATATCTTTTTTTGCTATCAGCAAAAAAAAAGTAAGGTCAGCGATTTTATTGCGGACAGCATTATTTACGCCGCATGTAAAAAAAAATACTTATGATTTTTGCAATTATATTGGCAAAAATATTACATTTACCTAATTAAATCGATTTTTTAATATTTATACCCTGTTTGACATTTTTAGTGAAAAAAAATAAGCTTTTGTAAAATTTAGTTTATTTACAAAAAATAGATATTTTTCACAAGAAATATCTATTATTACAGTAAAAATAAAGAAAACGTAAAAATTACTATCAGGTATCCCTGATGGTACAATTTACTATCAAGAAACAAGTTTTACTACCAGCAAATAAAAATACAAACGTAAATAAATCTCTGCATGAAAAATTTCACTATCAGAAAAAAAAAATGCCTCAGTACTGAATGCAAATTTTCCTATTTGCAAAAAAAAAAATACTTCCCTTTAGATGTCTATATTACACTGTTATTTTTTATTCACTGATTCAACATTGTATCGATTTAAAATTACTATTAATCTTCTTCTCTTTGTTTTGCAAACTTATAATTAGCTAAAACACATGAAGATCTGCTGTTTTTTAAACAAAGTTACTTAAAATATATTTTGTAAATTTCATGTTGATATTTATTAGAGCAAATTACAATTCTTACTGGCTTAAAAGTATTAAATCACTATTCAGTACTATAAATTTTTGTATAATAAAGATAGTGGTTTTATATGACTACAGCAAAAGTGTATTTTGTAATTATATAACATGCTGATTGTCTCTAAGAAAAAAAAACGCATATCCTTTACTTTAATTTCATAATCTTATCTTTTTTTTGCATTAGGTAATTTATGGGCTCGGTAATAAATATGGGGTTTCAAAATGGATACATAAATTGCAAAATTTTATTGGATCCCTGCAATAAAAAATACAATTTTAAGTAGCTCTTCTCATTATCCTACACTTCAGTGCACCTATTAGTTTTACAATACACCCGGAATTGTAAATAAAATATGCATAGATAAAAAATACTGTCAAAATTACAGTTATGAACGCCCATATAATTAGGCAAAAAAAAGAAATAAATGCTAAAAGGAAAAATAACTTACCAAAAAAAACGAAAAACACTTTCAAATGTAATAAAATATAAAAAAGTATCCTTCCCTAGACTTTTATTCATATACCCTAAACCAGAGGTTACCTTGATTTTTTAAATTTTGAGCCCCTAATAAATAAAGCATAAAAATGAGCCAAGAATCTAAATATTGAATGGAACCTGCACTGTTTATACATTGTAAAAAATTATTCTTATTATCGTAACAATAATAAGAGTATGTTATTCTCTTTTTGCTTTCTAAAGTCTTAGAAGTTACCCCGAGATTAGAAACTTCGACTAATAAATTTAAACCAAGCACTAATAAAAATAAATAAATTATAGTTTAATGAGGTAACTGTGCCGTCGTTTCTTTTACATCTGCTGTCTTTTCTGGCCGGATTTTTGATAATTTTACTCTTAATTCTTCTTCGACCGTTTGAATTCGACCTCTTAGTTTAGATTTTATTATCTTAAGATGCGAGAATCCAGCTCACAATCATACGTAGATCCAAATAAGACACATATAGTCATGGCCATTTATCATTATAGTAGAATCATTAGTTCTAAAGACACGCAAAATTCAACTAGTTTTTGCGAATAAAATGTTAGAATTAGGGATCGCATATGTTGTAAGTCTTGCAATTTTTTACCTTTAAGTACATTTAAACTATAATCTCGTATCATTAGATCATCAAATGGGTATATTAACCAATCATTCTCTGTTGGTTATATATTAGTAAAGTAACATTAAATAATCTCTGATATTTTTTAATAGTTAACAATTAATCATTGCAAATTGGGGAGTCTTGGTATAAGCCTTCTACATTTTGCAATATTTCGAAACTATTGTCTCTTATATTTTCATATATAAAATCCAGTTTAAACTTTAGTTTAAAAATTTCTTGGCATAAAGAAACAAAATTTGATTCACTTTTTTGCATTGCAAGATTAGTTGTGTTAAAAATATTGTAGACTTCAATGATCTACGTAAGTCTTTGTTTCCATAGCGTATTTTTAAGCTTATCTGTAAATTCTTTATGGTAAACTTGTTCAAAATAGGAAATCTATTACGGAAGAAAAAAATAAAACCGAGTAAATACATTTCCACGTTTCTAGCCAACGCACCCTAATGTGTAATTTACGTTTAACATTTCCTCCTTCATATTCATCAACTAGGGACTGAAATTTTTGGCTTTTGAGCAGAGAGTTTTTATCCGAACTGTGCATTTTGTACCGCATCTTTGAAAACATTCTACAGGTAATCGTCTAAACATTTGCAGGATAAACGAGGTAAGACAATTACAGTGAACAGATTTTATGGTCGAATTATGTCTTTGAATTAATGTAACTAGTCCTTTGTGACAACCTGTCATTGCTCCTAGCCGTATCCGTACTATAGATACTACATTTCCCAATTTAAATTTTTTTGAATAAAATATTCAGTTATAATGTTATAGAAATCGTATTCGGTGGTGGTAGTTTTCAGCTCTTTGCAAAAAAAAACCTAAGAAACACAGTTACCATCTACATATTTTACATAGCACAAAAACTTTGGCATACCAGAAATATCAACTTTTCCGTCGCATGACAAAATAATAAATGGTACTACTTTATTTTAGTCCCTGATGGACGTTCTGGTACCCTGTATTTTTAGACCTATAAATGAAAGACCCATTTTTTCAAGTGAGCTATTTAAATTTAAAAATAAATAATGAATTGAAATAAATAAGAAATATAAAAATATAAAAAAAAAATATTCCGAAAAAAATATTTTATAGTATTTATTGAAAAGTAATATTGTAAAAATCAATATCAAACGGTATTACTGAACAAAACATAATACTCTTTAGAGGCATCCTTTTCTGCAACCAGAAATTTAATGCATCTTCTCCATATTTTTTTCTAAAGCAATTTATATCTAGATGCGATAGTAACAGATCAATATTAATGCCTCTTATCCTTGCAAATATAAGGTTCTTGGCTCGGCGACATTTACACTCTATCCTCTGCGTATGCGCCTTGGTGAGCGGGTCCACGAAGTTTTCCAGGTGCACTACAACTTCATGGCTAAATCCTAACTCATCAATTCCTCTATATGTCCTGCAGCCATCACTTCTTTTAAATGTCCAGGTGCGACGTTTTTTACTAAAAGGGCATGTAAAGTCTCACGATCCCTCCTCTCTACAACAAACATCCTTATCTTATTTGTTCCACTTGTGACCATCCCAAATACCCACGGCCCCGTAACCCTGGTGCCAAAGTTTCCCCGCCTTTCTTCTT
>JAQFYM010006549.1:0-11548 GCA_034694785.1 Agrenia bidenticulata
CAGCAAGATGCAAGGTCTGTTAGTTTTTGCACCATTTTGATTGTATAGGAATGCTAGAAGGCTTTTGTTTATACAATCATTGTACATATTTTTCTTATTCAAAGGTGTATGTCAATATATGCAACGGCAGGTGTTTATATGTATTTTTTTATTGCGGACATTAGTGGTATATTTTAATCATTGTTTATACTTACTACAACAAAAAAAAAAACTTTAAAAAATTGCTTTACGTTGCAAAAAGTATTTATTAAAGTGCTTAAGGCAGGGTTGTCAGCACGAACTTCTATATAAAATTTGCGTCAAACTGGGTTTTTATAAAAGCAAAAGTCTAGGGTTTTCTTTTTGATGAAATTAAAAACACAAAGAATTTTTATTTTTTTTAATTATAAAATATCGAAAATATTAATTAATTTGCCCGACGTGAACGATTCATTTTTACAAATAGAACATCATTTTTTGCGGCATAAAACGAACAAGGTATTTTTATAAGTATTAACATAAGTTTTAAAAATTTAAAGAGTTATTGAGAACAAAAAAAAAAGTTTTTTTTATTGTTTAAACTACTTACAATTTGTAAAAATGTTTTATACGTTCTTTTCTATATGTGCACTACATATTTTTACTATGTTTATTATTTTAATTACTAGTTAAGTCGTAAAAATTGCTCATTTCTGCAATTTATCTATTTTCAGCTCTTGACACAGACTGCTTGCGTATAATTACAAAGTTCATGTGTCTACACTACCAAGTTTTACAATTTTATTGTTTGCGTTTTTTATTTCTGATGTTCGTGTGTTAAATCCTCCCGCAGTGACATTCTATCTGAAGCTGACTTGAATTGCGCCAGTATAAAAGTTATCAGCTATCTTATAAAGACGAGAAACGCTTTGCTTGTTAAATTAGTACCATTTATATATTGTTGCGTTGTCATCAACTAACATTGTTATGCCGGGTATCATTTTTTGTGTTAAAATGTACTAAGTGTTGCAATATTGCATTTTTTATACAATTCGGCACTTTGAATCTTGCTCGTGTATTACTATTATTCAAGGCTGGTTGTATGTAACAAAATAAAGAAATTGTTTATACTATTTTTATTTTTAAAATCCGTTTTGTTGGAGCTGATATTGTCTGGGTCTTTAAAATGCTATTAAATAGGCAACAGTATTTATGTTTGCTGTTTTCATGCTACAAATGCTTTTTATTTAGCATTTTGAATAAAAAATATTAATATTTAAGTCGTTATCTTAATCAAATATATCAAATACCTAAAAAATTAATAATAATTTTAAAAAGAGTTTTATCGCAGCATGATTTTAGACAAGCATTTTGCATCATAAGAAAATTACCGATAATGCAGCTTTAGTGCGGCAAGAATGTTGCGCAACAATGCGCTTTCAATTGTTATGCGCAGTTCCTTTACTTACTGCGTTGTCAATATTTGCTTTCCGTGACTATACTGTATTACATGGGAGTATTCAGGATGGTTTAAACGTTGCAACCCTAGTAAAAATAACAGCCTACCTGATTGAAGGGTCAAGCTTTTTGTGCCTAAACGCCCCCACCCCTTCTATCCCGTGCAATATTTTTTAAAATGAAAAATATTCAAACGAATTTTTAACACGGAAACATTTGTTACAATACGCAATCAAGATGCTTCTGACAAAAATACTGCCGGATACAGCATCCTGGATATGCCACTTCTGTATACAAAATGGTCATTTTAAAATATAGAATGTAATGTTAGAAGGCATTTTTCTATCAAATTGTATTTTTTTGATAAGTTCTTATATTTTTTTCGATTATTGTAATAGCATCAAATAGATCATTTAATCATGGTTGACTACAAAAAACTGTACTAGCTTAATAACTTTGTCAGGAAATGTAAAAAACAATTCAATGGCCTTTGGTGTATCGTATGTTTGCTTCTGCATTATTGGTTTTCGTCTGATGATGTGTATTTAGATTAATGTATGTGCAACATGAGAAAAACTCCCAAGTAAATGTTTCAAATATTTCTGTGTAACGAATAAAATTCTGGTTGATTTTCTGATGCCAATTCATCACAACCCCACACATATGTAGATTTATGATAGGTACACATCTTTACTTAACTTCTATCAGTTGATATATTGCAAGAATTGTGTTTTTTGCCGCTTATTATTGTATCACTTAACAAAAATGACATACCATAAAAAAAGCTATAAGTGACTATCGATTCATATCTTATGTCTAACTAGGCCAATACATAATTCGCAGCATATATGTAGGCTGCGTATTACCAAGCTATTAAAAAAATCATTTGCATTATTATACGATTGCTCAGTTAATAAAAAGATTAATGAGATTTCTATTAGGTATTTAGTGGATAGGTCTTATAATATTCCAACCGATACGGCAATTTGTATTTTCAACGTAAAAAAAAGTTGGCAATCCCATTAAAGAGAAGTGTTATTTATCCCGAATCTTTTATATTTCCAGTCGAGTTATTCAGTGCAATAAATACTTAAAATTTTTTGATATAATTGGATAACATTTATGGCCTGTTTGAACTGTAAATATCAATCGTCTTTGCAATGTAGTTTTAAACTTTCGAGAGGTGCAACAAAATTAATTTTTGATTTATGTTTGTGTAATAAGCGAACATTTCAATACATAGGACATCACTCGCGTCAACTTTTTATGCTAGTATACACATGTATTGCACATATTTACAAAGTTCTGTTAGCTATTGGCTTTAGTCTACACTATTTTACAAAGACCATAATATTATTTAAAGTTGGTGACCACCTGAAGCTCTGTTATGTTTGAACTACAAAGTTGTATGCTCGCAATCTCTACATATCTTGTGCTCGTAGACTGCAACCAAGTTTTTGTTAATTTTGACTGAAAAGCAATTTGGATGCTGCTATTTTCTTCGATACTGCTTTTTGACGCCCATTTTAACTTTAAAGGAGACTTAATTAAATATTAGAATAAAAAGAAAAATATTTTAAAAACATAAATTAAATTGAAAGTAACTGTAAAACGAAGAACCAAAATTTCAAAATTTACAGGAATGGGTTTTTGAGCAGAAACTTAAAAACGAAAAAAAAAAAAATAAAACAATTAGTGTTATGCATGGCTAATGCGACATCTACGCAGGCTACCCCGTTCGTCTTTTGCATATGGAAAAAAAAACTAGATACACATAGCACTAAACAAACTGCGTATAAAAAAATAGTTAACTTACAAACCTGCCGCAAAAACCCCTTTGTTTTGTAATTCGATGCGTATAAACAACCTTTTGGGGCCAAGCTCTATTAATGCTGTAAGAGGCGTAAAAAACACTTTTACTTGTTACTAATGCGTTAGCTGCAAATTATAGCCGTTAAAAAGGCGTAAAAAGGTGTGGGATGTTATTGTCTATTATTAACCTATTGTAAAGATACATGTAACTGTTGAATGCCAGTACTAATACAAAGTGGACTTTGTTTTTTGTAAATAATAGTATAAAGTATGATTTTAAGTCGTTCACGCCTAAAAAATATATTTGTATACATGTGTTAAGAGAGCATACGCAAGACAAGAAATGCTGAAGATGTAAAATGTTGCTCTAACAGGACACAGTACAAATATCTGTAACATTGTCATATAAATCTGCTAACAAAAGCCAGCAAAACTAGGGTCCGAGTAACGTTTAGACTTGATCAAGACAAGAGAGAAAAAAGTGATATTTCGTCCGGGGTAAAAAATAGTAATCAGGATACAAAAAGGTGGAACAAGTTTTTAGGTTCAGTTGATTTTGCATAAAATTTAGATAGAAACGTTAGAGTGACAATGATTCGACTTATGCGGGTGGTCATTCAGGTCAACATTTATTTGTGCCATTGGGTTGAAAAAAACAACACAATTAAGCTTTGCAGCATAGAATTACAATCAAAAATACCAAAAAAATATATTGGAAGTTTATTTAAACTCTTAGACATCTTAACCCTTTTTTCGCTCATATAAGTCACCAGATCTATTGCATACTGTAAAAATAACAATTAAAAATGCAGATATTGTTATACACATACATAGTATTTTAGTGGACCCTATCTAACATACGGGTGACTCACTAGATATTGAACAGCCGAGTTTTGCAGCTGCTAGTTTGTAACTACGCCGCTGACACATAATGAAATTTTAAATAAATACATAATACATCGTAAAGACAGTTTTCGTAACCCTTGACTGAAACTTTGAGATTAAACCTATTTACTATGCAAAACACAGCGTATACTTTAATGGAACTAGTGCAAGCGTACACTCCAAAGGTATATGTCTTTTTATAAACTTTTACTGCTTCTGGAAAAAATCCTGGAATACGAACATATTTTTTTTATGCTTATGCACGGTAATCAACGACTTATTAAATAAAAAATTCGTTGTAAAGCAGGAACGGGTTTTTTCGCATTTCATATCAATTGACTACGTTTGCAAAAAATGACCCTAAAAAGCACTATTACCACTGAAAATTATTAAATTTTAAAATTTCGTAAAATACGCGAATCCGATCTAAGAATTTTATTTTTATCTCGCTGACTAAGCACTGTAAAATATTTGTATATAAATCTCATTATACTTGAAAATCTTTTGGCGATCCGGGTACTAAAACTACATCTGGCAAATAGAAAATATTTCAATATTTCAATTAAAATTCTTAACTATACTACAAAACTTTTTATGCACATGAAAGCGTACAGAATCATACATTTTTTTGTCTTAAACAGTTCTGGACCACATAATCTAAGAGCATTGCTAGACACCCCTAAAAGCTTTGACTGCTTTTTAAAAAAAAATCTAGAAAAGATATAGTTTTGGCAGGCGACTAAAAAAAACTTCGATAAAAAAATACGCCAGATCACGTAGGCAAGCGTAGTGTCTTATGCCTAGACTGCTTATGTAAATGGTACTAGGGGTTTAAATAATTCACCTCGTATTACTTGACCAATTGACGTTGCAGTTGTTTAAAGTACAGACAAAATTTACAGCCATGAAAACGACAATTTAATTGTAAACTTTCGAACAACTTCAACAATATAAGTGCAAAAGAGTCTAATAAAAAACGCAGACAAAATCGCTAAAACGATTTCGGCGTCAAGCAAAAGCGCTTACAAATTTCTGAAACTATTATGAACGGCATAAAATTTAAAAGGTTATGGTTGATCTTTTCTGTCGACATAAAAGCGGCTTAACTGTTCAGAAAGTAATTGTAAACAAACACCTACCTTTTAAAACAATTGATCTGGCACGATATAACTTATAGTCTTGCAAAATTTCGCCGCCAATAAATACAGCTGTTACTACGACTGTTATATAGTATACCCTAATCTAGTTACGAAAAAAAATGCGTCAACTGTAATATTTTCTATATTTCATATTTAACCGATTTTCTGATACTAAAAAAATCTTGAAATTTCCGACTGCACAATGTAACACACTATTAATGGCGACGCTTAAAAATATTAAAAAAGCATACCATACGTAAACTGTCACAATTTGTTGTGTAGGCATTTTTTTGTTTTAACGCGCCTTCGAGCGCAAGTTTTTGCGCTTATAACGATGATTTAGATCCGAAGAGAAATTTATCTTTTTCAGTTTTGCCTTTTTTGCGTTCGCCAAAAAAAAAAGAATACAAGCTGAATAGTAGCTTACTTTTACAGTGCGTTCGTTTGTACGTATTTCCTATTCTTTAGTTTTCTTTTTAACAAAGTTAAAATCATATGATAAAAAGCGGGTCTGTAGCGTTTTAATAAAACTTTCTTAAATTAATCGAACCCTTAAAAAGTTGTCGATTTGTTTTTTATAGCCCCAGAAGCGATATCGTTTACAAAACTAGTCTGAACTCATTTTAGAAAATATAATGCATTTTGTGGCTATAAAAAAGAAATCAACTACTTTAAAACAATTCGATTATTTTAAAAAAGTTTCTTATACATAAAGGTACGTTTTAGTGTTTTTTTAACTAATCTAAAGTCTTTTTTTGCGATTTGAACTTTACCTAGTAAATTTATCTATGAAAATAGCCCTAGCCGTTCGAACAAGAACGCAAAACTGACCTTGTGGTAAGTTTAAAGCTTACACCTTATAAATATCTTGCTTTTATTACATGCAACGTAGAGAACACCATTTGGAACATTCTGAAACGACGTTCAAGATATGATAAATTAAACTCACTTATAGATACTCGTGTTTACAAAGTCTACATAAATTTTTCCAAATATAAGCATACTTTCAGGCTCGAAAAAAGAAATAAGTTTGAAAAGGTCTGACTCTGGCAAAATAGAATTGAGATTTAAACTAGACCGACAAAAATTATATGCACATTTCCAAAATTTTACAGCATCTTGTATAGCCACACAATACTTGTTACAAATTGAGCTATCGTCTAATAAAAACATAAATAACGCCGATTATACAAGCATAAGTAAAATAGGCTTTGTAACAACCTCTGCAGTGCTATCCCATATAAGGTTACAGCTGCAAAACATAGTTTAAGGGTAACTCACCATACAGGATAAAGTGCAAAACACCGGAAAAAGCTTGTAATCATATGCAAAACAGCCAACCATACATAGAGCAGTATAAAGTCTAATATTTTACAGTTTTAAAACACCTGTTATGCGTTACACGTTGTATTGAAACAGTATATTCTCTGTAACCTTATTGTGCTTCTTTATCTCTTCTATATGAACTTGATTAAAAAAACTTGTGCAATAACTGCACCGAGACTGTAATCATTCAATAAAAAATTAATGTTCTATACAAAAAACAATGCACGTTCTAAACCAATAAAAACAAATCTCACAGCGGCATTTTTTCGCAAAATTTTGACACGAACAAGCATTATAACCAAGAACTTTAAAGCCAAGAGTCTGGCTGTATACGAGCATGCGGTTGCATTAACTAATGGCACCATATTCTACAAAGTTCATAACACAAAATTTGTAGGAGTACAATACGCTGTTAGCACAAATGGTTTACTTTACCTACATATAAAAGGGCATTGTATATGTTAACCGTTTGTTTTGCTGCAAGGTATAAATGTCGGTTTGCTTCGTGTCTGCTTTTAATTGTACTAATTCAACAGGTTACTTACGCCAAATAATATTTCTGTATGTTGAGTTAAATTTTCTTGAATTAAAAATATGTTAATTGCGTTCGGTACAATTTTTAGCATGCAGAGTTATAAGCTGTGTATTTAGGTTTAAAACTTTTGCATTGGATTTTAAATCACATTTTTTTTATTATAATAGTTTAGTTTAATTTTAAATAGAAAAAATTTAATAAAAATAGATATAGGTATAAGCCTTTTTTGCTTCATATTTATAAAAAAAAAGATAGGTTCTATTATTTATTCGACAATTGATTTTTGCTTATCCATACATATTGGGAATAATCAAAGCAACTGTCAGAAGTACAAACACAATATGTTCGCTGCTTACCAAGTAAAATGTTTTAATTGCACTGTAAAGTATTTCTACGTTTCTTTTTTCTTATTCTGCCTTACGCAATATTTATGTTTAGAAACCATGTTTGATGTGTTATTTAGAAAAGGTAACTTTTTACAAAAAAATGCCGTGATTTTTTCTGTTATTCTACACACAGTTATGAAAACACAAAGCTGTTGGAAACAAAATTTCAAGTATACACCATTTTTCTTTTTTTTCCAGCTTCATATGCTCTAAAATGTCTCCTTTATAAAACGTTTCCTGGTTGAATTGCATCATGCAAATTAATGCGGTATTTAAAAGTTGAAAATTGTAGGCATAAATGTGAATTTAAAAATATAAAAAAATATTTTTCTTTTAATTAAATGTATTACAATGTAAAAAAATGTAATATAAAATTGAAAAATGTAATCAAAGGTAATAAACTTGTATTCAATTGCGAACAGTATGTTTATCAGTACACGAAGCTGTATTAAAATGACAAATAACCCATCTTACTAGTTTACTTGTATAAAGAATTTGCAAGACCTATGCAGAGCACTTTTATGCATATAACACAGTCATTATTAGCAAAATAGTCGTTGACTGATAAAAAAAACTTCGATTACGTATCCTTATAGTTGACGCAAATTAATGAACTAGTACGATGATAACTCCAAACAAAAAGGCGTTGGTCCAAGCTCGTTAACACTGCATTTGTTGAACGGCCGATGTTCCTGTGTTATTAGTACAAACCTCTAAGTAAATACAGTTTTCTTAGTATACAGTAAATTTTGTGTCGATGATATACTCATAAAATAATTTTTTCTTCTGTATATGATTCTTAATACATTTTCGACAAATTGAAGTCTGTTATAAACATTTATTTATCCTGTAAATAACAAATAGTTTAAAAAAAAAAAGAAGTATTGTATTTTGCTCCCAAAATTAATCGTAAATCTCTTTATCGTCACCTTTTTGTGTTTTTTTAGATTTCTTTTTGACTTTCGACCATGATGATTTTTTTTCTTTTTTTTTTCGGACCCCTAAAATAAAAGAGAAGATTGAAAGATAATAAAAACAGATAATGTCTACATAACATTAAGGTTGCAAGAAGAGCTTGTAAAAACAAAAAGAACCAATCTGAAATGCGAGAAATTAATATCATAATATAATATTTCTAGCGCCACATGCACCAGATATAACAAGATATCCAGAAAAGTAAGGAAAAAAACAAAAAGGGTTCGATTATGATGCAAACACACAAAAAACTACCCGCAAAGTAAAAAAATAGACATAGAAACAAAAATCAGCTGATGATGCAAAATTGAATAATTCTGGACACCAAGAAATACAATAAACAAAATTGGAACAGACTTTTGGCATTCATGTTTTGCAGAAGACAATCAAAATAGTAGTAAAATAAATCCAATGAGATGTTGACGAAACGGGTTCAGGAAAATATCTTGATAGTAAGGTTAGTTTTGATGAAGAAAAACAAGATATCCAAATAACTAAAATCCAAAAAAAAAAATACCGGTGTTGGATCAAAAGCCAAAAAAAAAGCAAACCGAAGAAACAAATATTGATGATAGTATCTTTGGATTTACCTACATTAAAAACTGTTGATTGAGATACAGTAGTAAAAAAGAATCTGAAAATAAACAAAAACGGACAATTTAACAAAACCAACATGTATATTTTAGAATTTATTAAATTTGCGAATAACAATTTATTTTATATTGCCTATGCGATTATACGCAAAATGCATTAATTTTTGCCCAAAAGAACTTTATGCACACATATAAGACTTCATCTGGATGGTAAACATCACTTAAGAAAAAATATGGCTTAAAATATGAGAAGATATATGGCGATGCGGCAAAAGCAAGTGCAAAAGATAGCAGAATTAAATTGTAAAAGAATCCAAACATGTTTGAAATAAATAGATCTGCAGATATCTATAATTGTGATGAAACTGGGCTAAACTTTTGACAGGTAACAAACAAGACAGTTACATTTTGCTTTTATACAAGGGAATCAAGCTTAACATAAAAAGACTTTTTAACCTTTTTTAGTAAGCTTTTATGGTTTTAAAAAAATCCATTGATTGTAGGAAAGAGTATGAAGCCCGAAGCTGTAAGAAAAAAATTGTTAAAATTCCTAGCTTAGAGTAAAACTGGACAAAAGTCTGCCTGTATGACAGGCGGTTTCTTAAACGCATATGTCAATTAATGGAATAAAGAGATCTTTGCACAATTTTACGAAATTCTATTATATATGGATTTCATTTCTGGACAAAAAGGTAAGAGAATTTCGGTCAATAAAATTTACATCCTTGTTTAACTAGTACCACATCTGTAAATCAGCCCCTGAAATGGGAAAAATTGTAAATTTGAAAATATATTACAAGAAAAAATGTTTAAATATAGTAATATCGATTTTTTTTTAGAAAAAGGCGCATACAAATCCAAGAATTAAATATATAGCGGCGATTGAGCCTAATTCTTATGCATGGAGTATTCCTTACACTGACAGTATTGGTGCGTGTTGGTCTTATTTACAAAATGAAAAGAAAAAAATCAGTTGTACCTAATGAAAATCAAGACATGCCTAAGCTTATAAATACTCTTGTTTAAGTACAGCATCTTGCAAAAAAAATGAATCCAAAAGAAAGGGGAGTGTTTTTTTTATATTGACAGTCGAACGGTTACCCAAAAATGAATTTATGCTTCTTATTAAGCAAAATATCCTGATAAAGGCATTTTTAAAACTTAAAAAAACAATTGCGAAAAAAGTATGTCCCAACAATGTATATCACTTATGAAAAAAACGAAACCTTTAGTTACAGAGATAGCAACAGCGTGTCTTATCGATTCTATGCCTGCACAAAACCGTATTAAAGTAAATATAAAAAATATATAATACTTTGGATTTTGTAATTTTAAGTGTTTCATTCTATTCATGATAATTTTCATCAAAAGGATGGGTAAAAAAAAATAATACAGTGTTATCATCTATACATAATACACTGTATCTAAAAACGGCTACAAAGACTGCAACGGTACTTTTAAAACGCGAGGTAGTCAAAAAACCATTTAAGTACATAAAATCAGCTATATGAAAATATAAAATTGTTTCTTTCTAACTTTAACTAGTAAAAAACATCTTTTTTGTCACACTCTCTTTTGGATAAAAAATTTTGTGAATTAGAAAATTAAGAATCAATTTGCTCAAACAAAAAATGATAAGAATTACTAATTTTTTAAAAAAAAAGTTTTTTATGTGCGAAGACATACGAAAAGCTCAATTAACTTCTTCTTAGCGTATCAGATGCAAAAGCCAGAGTAAACGGTTCGCCACTAGAAAACCGCAAAACCCTGTCAGCTTTTTCTCGGAAAACACATCGCACATAAAACACGAAAAAAACCCGGCTTAAGAAAATAAAAGTCTGGCGTTGTTGTCACAAGTATTAGCAGATTATCTGTATGCCACCCGGCAAAAACAATACAAAACCAACATAAATAAAAAAAAGTATTCAAAACTATTTACACATTTTTTGATGACCAATTTTCATGAATTTTAGATGGTAAATTTACATTACTAAAAAAAAAAGTTCTGATATACGTTGTTAAAAAAAAAGTGGTATATTGGTCTATGTCCTGATAGTCCCTACGTAAGTTGTCTACAAAGTACTAAACAAATGGCGCAATATGTAACTAATATACGATCGCATAAAAGTCTTTGGCATTTTATATATATTTTCTGGCCTATCGGGCCGAATAAATGTACAAAACAGAAAAACCTGCATTTCGGGACAGAAAAAAACCATCACGTGTCTATGTTAAAAATGTAGTACATAAACATTCAGTAGGACTGCGGTTTTGGCCAGAAAAAAAAAGCTTGCATTGCACAAAAAATCGTTTACAGTGGCAACAGTCATGCTGTACCATGGTTAAAGGCAATGGAGGCCGCAAAAATACACTTTGCAAAATACACATGTCTTCTACAATATGGTCTTATATAACCATGTTTTTTGCACCACGAGGTACGGCAAGTCGTAGCGAATATGGTAGAAATACACTAGAAAAGTT
>JAQFYM010006550.1:0-11547 GCA_034694785.1 Agrenia bidenticulata
GTATTATTTACTTGATTTTTTAAGACTAATGGCACCTCATTTGGGGTTTATCACCAAAAGTACTCGCATTGTAAGTTCCTCAATAAAGAGAGTGGACTATATTACATGGTAAATGAAACGCCACTATTTTTCAAGGTGTTCAAATATTCTATTATAACTACAAATTTCCATATCACACGAATCACATGGAACTTGCCAAAACGAGTTAAGGCCAGAGTTGGCCTTTATCCTTGGCTAAAGGCAGATATTATAAATTTGGCTTTACAACGATAGGTTTTATATAATTCAACTGTAGCTTTTCACTATTTACAAGTTACACTAAAAATCCCTTGTAAGAAAATAAAGATTAAAAAAAATTCTCTTGTATGGTGAAACAAGGATTTTTTTAAGTTGAAAGGATGACATGCGACGTTGGATTCTTTAGACTCTTCAAAAATGTTTCAGATAAAAGCTTTGATAGGAAAACTTTTTTTGGGTTTGAAAAAAAACTGAAGGAATCAAAATAACACCCTTTGCTTTCCTATTGTAGTCTGTTCGTATTTGAAAAAAAAATGCGTGCCTGTCATTTTCATCGACACTGACAATTACGGTACGGAGGGAGGGGGCTCATCCCTCTTGGAACTCTTTCGGAGATTGTGATAGATTTTGGGTGGGTTATAATCCAAATGAATTTTTAATTAGCTTTACAAAATTTCAACAATTTTTAGATTGATTTCGTTCATCAGCTTAGCAAGCTTTTAAAAATTAAAATGGACAAGGTAAATGATAAATTTCAGGCCTTACAATTTTGGTTCATGTTGACCTGGAGGCATTTCTTGAGTCGACACCCAGGGCACCAATTCCTCCGCGCCTTATCAATGATACAAGTTCCACTTCCAGCTAATAAATTTTACAAAAAATAAGACCCTTAAGCGCATAAGATTTTGAAAACACTTTTAACATTGAGGAAGCCAATTTTAAGTATAAAATCAATTACTTATCAATTACCTATGCAACTGTAAGAATTGTTCCTCCGTATAGATCGCTTAAAGAAGCAAGAGCATCCGTCACAGCAGTACACCCCGTAATGCTTCCCAAACGACTTATCCCCGCACACTTTACATCCCACCGGCACAGGCAAAGTCCGACCTAGATTAAAAACAACACCCAACTCTTGTTCAGTTAATCTTAATTTACAAAAATCATTTAGCTAAACGTTTAAAAAAAACGCTTCCACTAACCCATCGTTAAAGAAAAAAACCGGAACTCTTAACTACAGCTGAATGAAACCCAAAGGGAAATGCCCGACTTGGGAGTGAATTGGGACCGGATGTGAAGCCACTTTGAATAATTCGGGTATGAACCCGGAGTGAAGGTGAGATGGCTACTAATTCCCTCTAACCTCTTTTCCCAGTCTCAAAGGGTGACAAAGTACAAGACAAGGGCTTGCTTGCTATCTCCAAATTACACCTCGTGTCATCATTCTATGTGTCCATACGACTCATAACTATAAACACCTGTAGTCATCCCATGTCTGTCCATACTGAATATCTACAATCCAGCCCGTCCCGTTCTTAAACTTAGTCAAAAGCCACCCGAGAAAGCACCATCAACTTATTGTCAGTTATTGTAGCCCCGAATCTATTAACTATGGATGACTAGGGCTGTCTTTGACTAACTCGGGGCAACCCTATCGGGTAGATATCCTCTATTCCCAACCCGCCTTGTGTCTTGTGGAGGGTTGCGGGTAGTATGGGGATTTCCATGCTATTGCTTTCTCCAGGTGAGAGGTGATGGGTTTCCCGTTATTATTTTATTATGTGGGGGGACATGGTTGCGTGAAGTGACATGATGTTATGTTGTCCATGTTGGCCTGGGGAGGTAGTTTGTAGTTTACTGTGCTCAGGTTTGATATGCATTTTTAAATCTTGGGGGTCTATTACGGGAGTTGGATTATTTATCTCCACCTTTCTACACCGAGATCTTCCGTGTTGATAGCTACGATTTTAATAGCTTGTCCTTTCTTGGGGAAATTTCGGGGTTTTTTCAGAGTTTTTTTTAAGATACTAGTTGGTTTTATGCGTGGGACTCTGATGGTAAGCTAAGAGGACATATAATAAGGGACTTTTTTTTCTATGAGCCGCTTAAAGTTCAATGTAAATTACGTTGATTACCTTACCCAATAGTACTCGAACTGTTAGGTAACTTAGGGACGTCAGATAAATTTGACTGTGACAAAATGTTTCATTCAGCTTCTTTTTTTTTAATTATCTTATCAAGCCGGTGAGCATAGTGGAATCTCATTTTAATTTCCTCCCCCAGTACACAAGTACGAAGGCCATCAATTAACTTCCATGTCATCCTCAACAATTATCTAGTTCCAAAAAGTCCAAGTAGATATGACAGACATCACTTTTAAATACACTAAACATCGAAAGATTGACGCACACAAATCAGTCAAGCCAAGGGCTGACCAAGAGGGCACACCAAAGTCTGCCCATGTAAAACCCGACATGGTCATGTTAACAATTGTGAGCCAAGGGCTCCCTGCTCTCACAATCACGTCGTCCAATTAACATAGACATATGACTGCGACGGCAACCTCAGCTCAGCATTATCAATATGACCATTAAGGACTGTTCGGAAATTACGTATCGCTGGAGGGGTCTGAGGTTTCCTTACACTTTACGCTTATTGAGACGGCCATGCTTATGATTTACCAACAACAATAACCGAAAGAAAAAAAATCCAATCCTATTATGAAACTGATATATAATTTCATAAGCCCCTTATCATGACTGCATTTACATAACTACGTGTAACATACGCCTTTATCAAGCCAAAAATAGCCAGAACAGACTCAGGTTATGTAAATATATCGCATACATTGTCCTTTTACCCCCACCGGTTTCTGTAACATCAGATCTCACCTGTATAAAAAGGAAAGTCCGTCTTCCATCCAAATTCAGTCCATACTTTGAGTTCGTAACTAAGCCTTTAAGTTGAGATTTAAAATCATTTCGAAATGCTTTCCAAGCTCATCGTGACGATTCTGGTAGCCTTCGTCTGTGGAGGTTGGGCCCAACAGGCTGTCCCTGGACCTTGCATGGACATCCCTGCCGTCCCATTCTTCAACTCTACCGCTGTACGCATTTCTTAAATCATCTTTCTAATTAATCGTTTCCATCTAAGCATTTAAAAACACATTTTAATTACGAAACTTGATGTTGTAGTACTTGGGGAAGTGGTACGAGATCGAAGCCTCCTCCCACGTTGAGGAGATCGGTGCTATCTGCATTGAGGCCAACTACTCCGACTTCGGAAATGGCTCCCTTGCAGTCTACAATTTCCAGATCGATCGAGTGTAAGTACCCCACCCTTAATAAACGAAGCCTTAGACTCTTCACCTTGTCATTAAAGAATTCATTTAAAAAAACCAATGCTCTTACAGAACTGGAGTAGGCTACGGAATCAGGGGCAACGTTCGACCTCTTGACCCTAGCACTACTGAGGGAAAGTTGCTCGTCTCTTTCCCAATTGTAAATGCCTACGACGGTCCCTACTGGGTCATGGATACTGACTACACCACCTACTCCATTGTTTGGAATTGTAACCCCTACGGTCAAAACAGCTTCCAGACCGTCTGGTTCTTGTCCAGGCAGAAGAGCCCGTCCACCCAAGTCCGGGACTATGTTCACGATAAAATGGCTGAGCTGGGTATAACTGATAAGCTGGGCCTTTTATCTACTGTCCAAGAGGGGTGTCCTGATTCAAAGGAATAGACAAAGTCATTTCTCTTGTTCTGATGTATATAATTTTTTTTTTAAGTACAAACAAAAATATAACACCGACACTATATAATAATCTCATGTCAGATCATTGTCGGGGGAAAGATAATAAATTAATACAATACCAACAACACTTTTGTCACTATTGTCAGGATTGTCATGAAATGTAGAGCATTCTGTCTCATTCATTCATACCTTCAACGGTATCAGTTTTTTTTTGGGATCAACCATGTTATCTGAAAAACTGTCCATTTGTGGATGTCTATGTTGGCTACTTGGAGAGTTGGGGGTGGTATTTCAAATGCCAACACTGCTTGCCAGACCCGGTTATACATTTATTAAAAAACTGGAAAGTATTTATTTGATATTTACGAAAAAAAGGAAGCCTAATTAATGAAATTAAAACCTAGTAGACTAGTCATAAATATTGAAAATAGGGATAAAGTTACTAAAGCTCTATTTTCAAGATCGCTGGAATCAAATTTTGTCACCTGTCAGAAAACTAGAACTTTTGAAACTCGGTTCACTGTCCATACTTATAATTTTGGAGCGTAACCCAATTTCTCCGGTGATGATAGAGAAATTGGGAAATGTTCGGTTTGTAATTTTGAAATATTTTCTGGACCTTTTTTGCACATTTATAACCTAGCCATTATTTTATAAATTTTAAATAGAAAAGTTAATAATTAAGTCAAATTTAAAACTGTATTTTATCTACGGGTTTCCTAGCTTTAATTAATGACAATGTAGTGTTGTAATTTATTACGTCAATGTGACATCTGCTCATTGCATAAAAGGATGACTAAAGACTATCCACCGCCCTGGCCAGTAGCTCCGCCAACCCCTTAACTTTCTAATACAAACAATAACCGAAAAAATCCCGATGGTATTATGCAAGCTGATTTCATAACCGCCTTATCATCACTCCCTTTCCTTTACATAATTATCAAGCCAAAAATACCCCGAACAGGTTATGCAAATCTATCTCATACATTGTCATTTACCCCCTTGTCCACTTTTTTTAACATCAGATCTCCTCTCTATAAAAAGGAAAGTCCGTCTTCCATGCAAATTCAGTCCATACTTTGAGTTCGTAACCAAACCAAACCTTAAGCTGAGATTTAAAATCATTCCGAAATGCTTTCCAAGCTCATCGTGACCGTTCTGGTAGCCTTCGTTTGTGGAGGTTATGCCCAGCAGGCTGTTCCTGGACCTTGCATGGACATCCCTGCCGTCCCAATCTTCAACGTTTCCGCTGTAAGCTTTTTAACTACCTTTCTAATTAAATATCTCGACCCTCTTGTCTTTAAGCATTTGGAAATATATTCTTATTACGAAATTTGGTGTTTTAGTACTTGGGGAAGTGGTACGAGATCGAAGCCTCCTCCCACGTTGAGGAGATCGGTGCTATCTGCATTGAGGCCAACTACTCCGACTTTGGAAATGGATCCGTGGAAGTCTACAATTTCCAGATCAGTCAAGCGTAAGTAGCCCACACTGAATTAAAGAAGCCTTAGAGCTTGTTCACCATTGTTGTGTTCTCCATGTCATTGTTGTCCAGCAACGCAATTATTAAACTAAATCTCTTGCTCTTATAGAACTGGAGCACCCTACGGAATCAGAGGCAACGCTCGACCTCTTGACCCTAGCACTACTGAGGGAAAGTTGCTGGTCTCTTTCCCAGTTGTAAATGCCTACGATGCTCCTTACTGGGTCATGGATACTGACTACGACAACTACTCCATTGTTTGGGCTTGCAGACCCTACGGTCCAAACAGCTTCCAGACCGTCTGGTTCTTGTCCAGGCAGAAGAGCCCGTCCAGCCAAGTCCGGGACTACGTCCACGATAAAATGGCTGAGCTGGGTATAACTGATAAGCTGGGTCTTATCTCTACTGTCCAAGAGGGGTGTCCTGATTCAAAGGAATAGACTTGCTAATTTCTCTTGTTCTGATATGTAATTTTTTTTAAATACAAACAAAAATATTTATTTATATAACACCGACGTCCTACTCTCATGTCATGTCACATAATTCTCGGGGGGAAGATAAAGATAATAAATTGATACAATATGACCAACACTTGTGTCGCCATTGTTAATTGTCATGAAATGTAGAGCATTCTATCACATTCTCATTCATTCATATCTTCCACAATTCACAGTATCAATTTTTTTTCTGATCAACCATGTTATCTGAAAAGCTGTCCATTGCTGGATGTCTGTTTACAGCTTGGGATGTTGGATCGTGTGGTATTTCAAATACCAACACTGCTTACATAAGTGGGTTGTACTACTTTAAATTGTCATATTCTAATTCATATTTAGAGGGCAGACTCTCAAAGGCTCATTTCCCCAACAACCTAAGGAGATTTCAACTATGACCCACCTTTTTATATATATTTCATCTACATACATACAATTTAAAAATACTTTCAACTTTATTTCAGCAGTTGGAGTAATTCATTGACAAAGGCTCCTGCACAATAGTAGGCCTAGTACAATAGTAACCTCTCGAACTAGGAGTCCAATGATTCGGAAAACTCTGACCTCTCACACTCTGACCGCTTTGATGATAACAGCAAGGTCGTTGTCGTTGTTCACATCTCTGAGCCTGAGGATGACATCTTCTAGGACGATTGTGCATCTGACCCTGGTCAACATTTGTGGGCAAGCCATGGCTGGAAGCTCTCTGCCCCAGAACCGAGAAAGATTCCATTTGCCTTTTGAAATCCTCGTTCATACTGCTCCAAACTCCGACTTGGTTGAACGTCGGTTTGGGGTGAGTAGCCACTTTGAAGTCCGGGTAGGTAATGGAGGTGAGGAATTTAGTGGCCGAACTAGCAAAGTTTCCAAAGTCTGAGGCAAAGTGCTCGAAACTTTGACCCAGTTCTCGAGCATTTACCGAAGCACCCTGGGAATCCTTCATGAGACTTGAGCACGAATCCAGCCCGGTGTGCATCCCTCGGGTTAATTTTTCAGCATCTGTCATCAGATCTGAACTCGGTTGGGGTCGTCCTTTCCGCACTGCCCCGGGGGTTATGTCCACGCTGGAGAATTGGGTCTGGTATGGGGCGCAGTTGTAATGTCCTCCGTATTGATAACCTGCCATTCTGGATTCTTATGATTATGGATTGGATTTTTTAATGTTTTTGAACTCAATGAATTTAGAGGATTTAAAATAGACAATTTTGGGAACTGTTGGCTGGGATTTGTTTATTCGTTTTTCCACCGGCTCTCTTTACTGCTCTATAATTTTGAAAGTTTTCAAATAACTTTGACGTATTTCCCATAGAGATTGTTTTAAGTTTTAAAATTATTTAAGTATCGAGAACGTTATATGAGAAATGCCAAGGCCACCGCTAAAGCTACAACTGCTACAAGTCCAATCCACCGTCCCGAATAGGCTGGTAGTAACCCCCTAATTGCCCTCTTGGGTTATCCCACTCGTGATAGCGAGGATATGTCATCGTAGAATCAATGTCACTGTCACTATCATCCGTGTTCTCATGATTGAGGTCGTGATCATTTGGAATTCCTATGTTAACATTTATTTGAATATTCAAATCCCTCTGTGGAACACTTTCGCCATGAAAATCCGATTCCTCTGACCCATACTGCCCATCATTCCTTCCAGTTTCAAAACAATCATCCCAAGTTTGATGACCGTATTCACTCTGGTCATTGGGCCTGAACTCATCATGCCCACTTAGAGTATCAGGGATCACGGTCTGAGGCTCATAAAATTCATACACCTCTTCCTCATAGGAACCAGAGGGGGCGTCATCATAATCCGTGAATACTGGTAGGAACGATCTGTGCCCTTCTGGTACTGGACTTTGGAACGGCTCGTCATGGTACTGACTGTTATGGCCATACAATGTCCCTTGGGGGTACTGCTGCTGTTGTTGAAAGGGGTATGGATAGGATTGTTGATAATTGTTGTATTGCTGGGGGTGGGGATGGAAGTAGTAGCCTGGTGGAGGGAGGTTGTTATAATACGGCATTGGCATTGGTATTGGTGGTGGTAGCGGTGGCTGAGAATGATGGTGACAAAAAGTGTGAGAGTCCAAGGGTGCACTTTCAGGGATGTTGCTGTTGTTATTATCAGCATTTAGAACACGCGTCCTGTGGAACGTAATCGTCTCGTGGACAACAACTGGAGGACGGACATTTCCAGAGTCACTGCATTCAGAGTTTCTGTTCAAGTCCTCCTCATCTAGATATTCGAAATTGTGGTGATTTGGTGGGGGTGGCATAGTCCATTCGTCTTCGCTATAATCCTCTCCACAAGTAGTCGGTTCGTTTCCCTCATAATCCTCTCCAATATCCTGTGTACGATACCATGAACGAGAGTCAGATTGGGGTTCGTATTGATCGTCCGTAAAATCGTCAGGAAAGTTACTAGGCTCTTCATTTTCAGGATTAAAATAGGCACATGGATTATTTTGACAGTTGGGATTGATATTTCCAGTCGCTGCGGGTGCGGGTTCATTTTCCTTGCGGATTTTCTCAGCTTTCACCCCAGCTCGATCAAGCTGCGTTTTAGTGGACATACGACTGAATAAAACGTTGATTTCTTCGTCCAATTCATTGCAGTTTTGAATATCGTCGATTTTGGCATCACAAATCACGCACCGCTGGTTTCTTCCTTCTAGACTGGGATCGTTGAGTTGAGCGTCGATACATTGGCGACAGAATGAATGTCCGCAACTGACACGACAAGCCTGTTGGGGAGTAACACTAAATGTATAACCTGATATCCATTTCCATTTCAATGTTTCTAGGCAAGGGGTGATAATTTAAATGACTACTGACATTGACCATGATCTCTTGGCAGATTGCACATCGTTTGTCTTCAAGAAGTTGCTGAGCCCCGTCCTCATCAGTCTCATCATTTCCGTTTTCAGCTCTAGAACCAGACATCCCTTGATAACTACCTCTTGATTCGATCTGCTCGGATTCCCTTTTCAACCCTTTCACATTTAGCAAATTAAAACCTTCATCCTGTCATCATAATATTTAGACGGAAGGAAATGCTGAAAAATGCAAGCAAACAATTTGAGCCAGGGCAAGATTTTTTAAGGAACGTTGTCAAGGAATCATGCTGTGAAAGTAACCACACCTAACTTTAAAAAATCCCTCTAAGGTCCCAAGAATCTATTTCTAAAATCTACAAGCTCAAGAAAATTGATAGAGAGGGGAATTTTAAACGTCAGTCATTGTTGCTAGGTAATTGGTTTGAGGTTGATTCTCTTGTAGTAAATTCAAAGGCCTGTCATTCCAAGATCGTTGAACTCTTTCGGTTTTGTCCTCTGAGAATATAAAGTGTGTTTTATTTTCAAATAATTCCATTTGTCGCAATCCTTTATGAATGAAATCTAAAAACTAAATAGGTTGTTGCCATGAATTTTTTTCAAAAGTTCAAAAAGTTGTTTGTTTCAAAAAAGCCTTCGTTTGTCGTAACCTTATAAAGAAGGAAAAGGGTTCAGAAATCTTGGCATCATTCCTTGACAAGGTTCAGAAATCTTGATTAAAAGGTCAATCTTTCTCTCCCAAGGTTTTCAATTTCGATAGATAAAGAACAAAGAAGTGTGAGAAGTGTGTACGCAAAGGAACTTTACATTCCTTCCCAGTTCCCAGGCAGCCAAGGAAATAATTCAGAAATCTTACCTTCATGTGACAGGAACTTAGTACGGAAAGGAACCAAGTTTCACATGCCTTCATCTTGTAATTTGTATTGATTTTCAAGGGGAATTTTATATTGAAATTTATACTTTTAAAGTAGGTTCGAGAATTGAGTTGAGCACAGGGACTTAGGAATTACAATGTTTGACCTTCTCAGCTGGTTCCTTTGGATTCTCATACTTTGGGATTCGCTGGTAGGGGTGGAAAGTGTGGAACCTATCTTTAGCCAGCATTCCAACTGTTTTGGACACCAAACTCATGATGCCTCGTACTCCAGAGTCCCACAACCGAATGAAAAACTTGTTCATGGTAATCACGTGTCGAATATTCAGATTCTAACTTTTGGGTTTTCATGAAATTAATTTGACTTGTGGAATTGTGGAATGAAACATGATCCTAATTTAATCACTTGATTTCTTGATGCTAATTGCTAGCACCATTTCGGAGGACAATCGGAACGGACGCTTTCTATCATCTCAATCCGCAGTCCTGGGCCAAGTGGTATTCAAATCCACGAGAAGACGCAGGGGCCCCGTGAGTTTCAATTTTCTTAATTCCAATAATGTGTGTCATCGTCATGAAAATTTCCTTTTTACCATCCAATGAAAGTAGATTGTACCTACAAGGTCATAGTTGACCCGGCCACTGGTGATGTAGCTTTTTCAATGCTCAACCAAAGACTCCGTTTAATTCAATCCAAACTAGGGATTATTATGAAACAATTAATTGTATTTTAATTGGCCAAGTTATTTTTGGATGCCGCATATGAATGAATTTTTATTCGTATATTTTGTCTGCATTTCACAGCTTCAAAGGGTTCGATATACCCGGGGACTATAGTGACGTTTTTGTGTTTGCAATCGAAGTGGATGGTAGAGTCTTGCAAGGCTGGTTACATGTCGTCATAGGAGATTTGAAAGAAACGATGATTTTAAAGATGAGTGGATCTGTTGATCAGACAGAATTTGGTCAGCCATACGATGCGTCATATAATTTTCAGCAAGGAGCTGGAGAATTTGTGTATGGTTTTCCAACTTGCAAAGGTCATGATTCTTATGACCAACAACAAACTCAGTATCAGTTCATGCCGTGCGGAGCAGTTCATCAGGGACAATATAGCGTATCCCAATAACATTCTTTAATTAACTAACTATTTATTTAGTTAAGGCATTTTAAGATCTATGAATCCATTGAACCCTTGATGTGTAGGTTCCTTGGGGGTTCCAGTACGTTCGACCTGCAAGTAATATCAAAAATAGCCCCCTTGCCCCAGCTCAACACCCAATATATGTACATGCAGCTTTCAAAATCGGCTCACAAATTTGCAATAATGCGCAAACTTTTGGAATTTTGTAAGTTATTCCTGCTTTTTCACCTAGTAGTCTCTAGTAGTAATTACCAAAATATTATTTTATTTACTGTTGAAATTTCAGTGCCACTATGCAACGGGTTGGAGCACGGTTTGATAATTCCATCTCACATTCACATCTCATTTTATTAAAGAATGATCACGTTCTCGGAGCATCAGACCCAGTGCCTCGTCCAGGAACTTATAATGAAATTACATGCGAAAAGCGTATTTACAATTTTAGGACTGGAGGAGGAAAAGGAGGAGATCACGATATTAATTACATCCATCAAAATACTCCGACGGAAGCTCAGGGACGATTTGTAAATGAGTACCAATGTTCAAACACTCCCACCTATTCCTTCTTTGAAGATGAAGTCAAATCTAATCTTTTTGGTGGAAGATGCCTTCGTAAAATGGTTGGTGAAACATGGCGAGCCAGTCGAAACACATCTAACTTATGCAAGGAGAACAAAGAAGTGATAGACCCCAGCACGGGAAAGACAGCAACTGATTATGACGATTATATTCGAGAACTCACGAAAAATGTCGCCATTCTCTGTGGGGATTGTCCAACACTCCCTCCGAGACCTAACCAACCTAATACCAGTATTACATCTCTTGCTCCAGGGCAACCATCTAAGTCTGATATCATGGCTGAAGATATTAGAATTGAAAAACGGGGAGTGGAGTTGAGTCACCCTTATGCTCTGGAGCTTTGGGTAAGGAAATTTTGAGAAGATAATT
>JAQFYM010006551.1:0-11547 GCA_034694785.1 Agrenia bidenticulata
CTATTTAGATGGGGACACTATTTAGAGGGGGACACTATTTGACGTGACAGGGGGCGTACAAAAAATATTTTTTTTTTTGGGGGGTGTCACGTCAAAAAGGTTCCCCCATTAAAAAATGACCGGCCGGGCATAATTTGACTGTCGAAAAGTGTCCGCCGGACACTATTTGACCGTCAAAAAGTGTCCCCCCCCCTATAAATATAGGGGTTTGACACTTGTGTCATCATGATTGTTGTACAGCAAGACAAAAAACAATGATTTTGATAATTTTTTTGGAAAACAATCCTGTTTTGTTTGTTTCAAAATCTACAACCGAAACAAATAAATTTTCATTTAAAAAATTGATCTTTCCAAGAAAAATGGAGACAACACAAAATTATTAATAAAAAATGGTGATTCAAATGGAAATCACAAAAAGAACAAATTTTTAATTTTTAAGTGCTATGAACTTAAAATGCTAGTCAAGAAATTTTTTCAATTCGTAAAAAAACAAAAAAATAGATTTTATTAGCAGGTTAATTGCGATAATACCCACTTTTTTCTTATAATTACTTTTTTTTCCTCCTTTTTTCTTGTAAATTTCCTTAATTCCATAGAAACCAACCACTAAACTAAGAGGATAATAGAACAAAAAAATAAGATACTAAATGTACTAAAGAAAAGGTATAAAATGTTAAATATTACAAATTTGGCGTTTATGCGCTATGTATGATACCTTGTAAATTTGGACATGTTTTTTCGCTTTGGAACTTAAAAGGCGACTAGTATGCACATTTTGAAAAGCACCTATCAAACTGCATACTAGCCAAGGTTTAGCGCATAATTGCTTTTTTTAAGACATCCTTTAACAGGATTTCCTTTTTTATGGTAAACCCCCTACTGCGAATACTTCATGGCAGCAAACCGACAAAAATATGCAAAGAATTTGTAACATTTGGGATTTAAGGTTACAAATGCGTATTCTTTTGTCATTTCGAGACAATGAAGTTTTCGCAGTAGAGGGTAACACTCAATGAAGAAATCCTGATAAAGGAAGCTAAAAATAAAGTAATTTAACGCAAGACTTCGGCTGTTATGCACTTTGATAGGTGATTTTTAAATTGGGCATACTAGTCTCTTTTTAAGTTCCTTAGGCGAAAAAGTATGTCTTAATTTACAAGGTATCATACATAGCGCATAAACGCCAAAATCAGAATTATTTGTTTTTTATACCTTTTGCAGGTTTTTAGATTTTTTTTTCTTTTTATTATTCTCTTAGTTTAGTTATTGGTTTCTATGGATATTAAAAAGACTTATGAGAAAAAATTGGGTAAAAAGGGTAATTAAAAAAAAAGGTATTTTTAACATTATTTTTTTTAATAAAATCTATTTCTGTTATTTTTACAAATTAAAAAAATTGCTTGACTAGCATTTTTAAATTCTCAGTACTTAAAAATTAAAATGTTGTTCTTTTTGTGATTTACATTTAAATCAACATTTTTAATTAATAATTTGGTGTTTCCCCCATTTTTCTTGGAAAGAACTATTTTTTAATCAAAAATTTAATTGTTTCGGTTGTAGATTTTGAAACAAATAAAACAGGATTGTTTTCGTCTGAAAAGATCAAAATCATTGTTATATGTCTCACTGTAACAATCACGATGACACAAGTGTCAAACCCCCATATTTATAGGGGGACACTTTTTGACTGTCAAATAGTGACCGGGCGGATTTTTTCGACAGTTGAATTTCGTCCGACCGGACACTTTTGGACAGGGGACACTTTTTGACGCTAAAGGGGCTTAAAAAAAGATTTTTGTTTAAATAAATTTTATACTTAAAACTACAAAAAAAAACAATGTAAAAATTTTCCAGGAGGAGGGCGGAGGCCCTCCCCATAAACACCCTAAAAAGCACTACTGGTTAGAGCACCTTGCAAATCCAAGCCGTCGCTTATTAATATTCTGATTTCGTTTTAGATAGAAATATGAATTAACTAGATATAAACACTTTTTTGTGTTTCTAATGGAGATTTGCATTTATCTTTTACCAAAAAGTCAAATCCATTTTGATGCAAGTGGGTAACAAATAGCACGTCTACACATGTATATACAATGCAAAAAGAAAAAAGCAATCATACTTGCAAACCAATGGTTCTTGTTATTATAAAAGCAAATTTGGTTCAAAACAAGTCTAGTGCATATTTGTAGATAAAAAGACTTATACACAGCGTATGACACAAGTAGCGGGATTGAATTTTATTCACTGCGTGTTTTTAGTATAGGTCTAAGGCGTGTCCATGATCTCTCAAATATGTAGATTTTGTTACTGGATATACTACAAACGCATTTTAAAATACCAGAAAAAAGATTATTTAATTATGTAAAGTATTTTGTCACATACCACCAACACGATGTATACATTTTATAGTTCTTTTTTGCACTAGAAAAGCATCGTATACTTTACATATAAGGTAGATTTTTTAAGTAGTACTAAAGGCGTAAAAACTGACCAAAAAAGGAAAATATGTAAAATCGCGTCATATATGTAGATATTACATGTTATATTTCATGTATGTAAAATTTACATGCATGCAAAATTACAAAAAAAGCGTTTATGTATTTACATGATAGGATATAATTATGATTATATCCTCAATCGTGGACAGACCTTTGAACGCTTTGTTAATTTTCTGTCTTTATTTTTATATTTGTAGATAAAAATATAATTTTGCGTATCTAGTATTCCATCAGCATAAAAAAAGCTTTGACTGTTAGATTAGTTTTTATTTTGCATTTTAAAAAATAACCACTATGTTTTCGTCTAGAGCCTTATGTACTAGGGTGCATAAGAATAGTTTGACTACGTCCAAAACATATTATGTTAATATTTTTGTAGTACAAGATCAAGAGTAAATATATAAGTACTTTTACTTATGCAGCACTAGTTGTAATAAACATATAAAAATAAAATCGAAGCTCGATCGCATCATTAAGCTTCTACATTTTGTTTATCTTTTTAAGCTACAATGTCTAAAGATATCTGGTTAGTAGTAAAGACGTTTTTTTGCATCACGTACGTGTATAGGGGTCTGATTCTTCAGGTAAAGGTTTAGAATTGTTTTTTAATAAAAAAATGCTAAACATTCTTAACCTTTTTTGTGTTATTGACAACGATAGTGCCGCCTTTTTGAAGTTCGCAGTCAGATGTGTACATAAAAAACCCGTTTGTATACAATTCTAAGATTAAATACTTATAGGATTTTGTTTTCTGCACATACAAAATTTGTTAAACTAAACAAAAATGTTACAGGGCATTTTTTATGCGCAATATACTAAGAATATATAAGATTTGATTTTACTCTCGCGTGCGTTTTACCCGGTAAAAAGTACAGCTGTTGTTGTTGCGCCATATTTTGTCTTTTTATTTAAAATTGCCGTAATCAAAGGGTTATTAATATATTATAAAAAAAAAGATGACATAAGACATAAGACACAATATTGTTTTGTATTAGAACAGCGTAGTCTGTACAGAAAATCTCTACCTATATAGTTATAAGTTAACTTGAGTTAACTTGGGACAAAAAATTACAAACTTTAATTAAGAAAGGTTTGAATGATTTTTTTACTATTAGGTACACACAAAAACGTGCTTCTTCGACCAAACCGTAGATTAACAATGTTTTTTTTGTTTACAATATATATATTTTTTCGCGAGTTATTACGCTTCATGCTTTTTAACCAATATACAATAAAGTATTAGATAGTTTTACTATACATTGCGTACAATTTAGTACATACTCAGCGTACCATTTTTGTTCTGGTCGTATTCTATTAGTAAGTTTTTTTTATGGAGTTCTTTTTATATTAACCCTACGCCAAACTTTGGCAAATATTATGTATTTATTATATTTGTCACATAGACTAAGAAAATTTTTACATTTAAATGGTGTAAATTGTAATAAAAAATTGAAATAATACAAAATAATATCATAAAAATTGCAAATAAATAAAAATGTAAAAATAACCCCTTAAGTACAATAAAAAAGTACAAAAATTTGCATTAAAAAATACCCAGAAAGGATTTTTTTAACTTCTGTTAATATATAGGCATGTCCAGGCTTTTTTTACAATGGTAGGTAAACTTTTTTGTTAACTGAATACATTTAGTTAAACTATTTTTACTATAAATAAAAACCTGACCAAATTTGTATTGTTACCGTATTTTACCTTTAAGAAAACCCCTCTTAATTAAGACCGGGATTTGTTTTTAAACTCGTAAATGAAAAGTTACATATAAGATCTTCAAAGAAAAAACATATGATCGTATACGATTTTTCGTGATAAAACAATGCATATGTATACAAATCCACGGACTTACTTTGATTCTAAAAAAAAGATTCCTTTTTTTTCTCAAAAAATAAGATCAGGTCTTATAAACGTAAATTCCCTTATATGCATTTGCTATATTGCTTATGTTAGACATTACTAGAAGCTGTATATAATTTTACTTACGGCTTTTTTTTCGTTTGCCAGCTCGAAATTAATTACAGTGTTATATATGCAAAAAAAAATGATTATCAAAATAACAAAACTGACAAACAAGTAGTGAGCGACCTTTTGTTTGTCGACATCATGTTCTTGTTAGTTTTATATAACTTTATTACCACAGGAAACCCGGCCCCCCTCCAAGTATTTATGTCAATATTTACAGCGTTTTATTATATATATTGGGCATATATAAACATTCAGAGAGATGAGAAAATGTTCCGTCATCTGACGTTATAAATACAAAGAAAAGTTGCAAAAATACAAAATCTTTTATTACGTGTACCCGTTAATATTTAATTCCATTATCAAATCCTTATGCACTTTTGCAAGGATACCCACGCGACGTAAATATAGCTAGACAGTTTACTCATTGCACAATGCAAAGCTAACCTCTCGACCAATAATATTTTCTCGTTATTAAAATAAATAACAAAGCACTCTTCGAAAATTCTCTGTGTAAAAAGTTTTTAACTGCTTGTAAAAGATAAATATTATGTAGGCCTCGCTAGATCTACAAAAAAATTGCGTAATGATGCAAAAAAAACTAGTTAAAAGTATACACACAATCCTTAAATTCGCAGAAAAACACAAAAGAAAACATAAATAATAAGCATAGTGCCCTGCTTTAGATAATAGACTGGTAATTATTGTCATTTAATCGTCATCAAGTTTACGCGTAAATCAATTTTGTAAGATACGTTAGATAGCGTTTTTTGACTATGGCGTCGTAGATGCGATTGAAAGAGGGCCACTTGGGGCATGTGCGCGGGGCCGCTAGCTTTTGGGGCCTCAAAAATATATAAAATTGACGTTTGTACAAAAGTATATAAAAGAAAAAAATTCTGTCACTATGTGCATAAAAACTATAGACTCTGCATATTTTTGCAGCAGAAGTCAAAAATTATACAATTTAGTTTGAATTCTTGATTTACCTTTTGTGTTACTAAAATGATATATTGAACACCATTAAATATCGTTTTAAAATACCTTATTGGTGAATGCACTATCTTCTGGTGTTTAAAATAATTAGCTTGTATTTTTTATCCTTAAAAAATAAGACATTCCAAACACTACAGTATACAAATAGATGTACAAAAACAATATTATTTTGCAACAGTATATGTAAAATAGCTAATCTAGATATAACGATCGGCATTTAAGCATAAAGAAAACATAAAAATACGAATGCTATTTTGTTATTTTTATGCGTATGTAGCTATACGTTAGCAATACAATTACTTTTTTGGCAAATTTTGTATTTACATACATGTTGGACTGTAGTTCGAGCATAAAATATATAGTTTTTACTATATACATTTCGTAATGCGCAAAAAAAAACATAAATTACATTGCTTTCTGTTTTTTATACTGTATTTACTAACAGTATAATTTGCAGCTTTACGATCGGCTCTAACAGTTTTATATTTTGTGTAAAATTACTCGACTTAAAAAATATTATAATAATAACAACTGATTGTAGACAATCAAAAAGAATACATATTAGAACAACATCCAAAACAAAAAAAAAATGAATTATTTGGTTGCCCTGTGTTATCGGACGTTTTCAAATGAAAAAAAAGCATTTTAGTGAGTCTAGTAAAAAAATGCATAGTTATAAAAAATATATAAGGAATACGTGCTTGTGCATTGTAAAGTACTCTGTGGATAGTCTAAAAAAGAAATCATGCAGTCTTTTGTGCAATGTCAACCTAGCATTAGACAGTAAATTATTTTAATATATGCATTATATATATTTTTTTGGATGAAATACAATAATCAAAAAACAGTATATTGCGTATGTTTTCCCCATAATACCCTACATCCACCCCAGTAAAATAGTAATAATAAAAATTTTACATTGAATTTCATGCGAACTGAGCAACACAAAAAAATTTCCTTGAATTGGCAATCGTAAAAAGGATAATGATTGAATTTGTATCACCATTATATATGTATTGAATCTTATTTTGCGTCATTATTATTATTTAGATTACTATAAGCAAATAAGCATTAAAATTTGCAAACAAAAAGAAAAACGTTATATTTAAGCAACAAACAAAATCCGTAAAAGAACGAAGTCTTTTTTGTAAAAAAAAATAGAATTAAAAAAAGTTCAAAAAATTGCAAGTTTTTATTCGATTTTAATGCTAAAAACAAATTGACATAAGCCAATGCACGCAATACTTATATACAAAATAATGCACTTATGCTTTTTTCTCTGGTTTTATGTATTCCGATATTTTATAAATAGTAAAACAACTGATCTGCTGGGATAAAAACTCAATCAAAAAAAGCTTTGATCTAACAACTATTTAAAAATAAAAAAACAAAGGGTGTACTATTACAAAAGGGCTCCCGGGCCCTTAAATTTGTACGTCCGCCTCTAGGGCGTTTACAAGTAAATAGTTTAATTTATGAGCAATATGATGTGCTGCGTACGTAATTTTTATAGATTGTATAAATATTATATATTATAATCAACAAAAATCTATACTCTTTAAACAAAGAAACCCATATAATATTTGCATAAAAGGAATATATATAATTTATAATAAATATGCCTTTTGTAAAAATTAAAGTTTGTTTGTGTATTTCTTTCGTAATTACAATGTTTTTTTGTATGTACTATGCCACCCAGCTTAGAAATATTGTCGGTTTTTTCCGGTACTTTCTTACCGGAATTAAAGTAGAAAATAAGGGCCTATGAAATAAAAAAAGAAATATCCGATGCAAATCATTCTCTGCCGAATAGCTTTAAGCCTGTATTTTCCAGCAGGTTTTAATAGGCCGACTATAGTCTTTATTAAATTGTTCCTTTTTAAAAAAATCTAAAAATCTAATAATGGAAAAAAACTATAAATCAAAAAAAATAAAAAAAATCCATAGCAGTAAATAAACTAGCTAAAAAAACATTTTCAAAAATTTTAAGTAAAATTTACATGTATCTTCTATAAGGAATATTGCATTTTAAGTTGATTTTTGTCGTTCTAGACATCTCTGAAGCCATTCAAAATACGGTAGTCATAGTTTAGGAATCAATGCATAATGCGTGTTTAAAAATATATAAATGCAATAATACAAATAATAACACCTGTATTTATACCATGCAGGTAGTGATACAGCATACTTTGTATTTTTAGTACATAAAGATTGACAAAAAGTACAATTTCATTTTCCTGCGATCTAGTTGAAATATACGAAAATAGAAATAGAAATATAGAAAACTTGTTTTGCTTAATCAAAAATAAGTAAACAGGAAAAGAATTTCCATTTTAAATAGATATAAAATAGTATTATAACCCTTTTTTTAATAAAGTAGCCCAACTTCATAACCAAAAAAAAATCAATATGATTTGCCTGATTAACATTCGATATACGCAAAAGTTGTGCAAGGCCTAAATATACTATTCTAAATGTGTCGCAGATGTGTAAAGTAGTGATTAATGCTACCGCTGGGACCGGACCCGGACTTTTTCCGCGGTTTCGCCACGGAGATCAGGCCCGGTAGGACTCAGGCTACAAAATTATAGCTTAAAAATATAAAAAAGTTGTTTTACAAACGTATATTTAAGTATATTGTATTGATGTAAATATGATACACAAATGCCAGGAAAATTTGTTACAAGCAATTATGAACGTTTTTTGCATAATTTTTAATACCATAAAAGTGCTTCGTTTACCCGTACCGGGACTAAAAACGCAAAAATTGTGCCGGAATCAGGGTCCGGCCCAGCCCTAATTAATGCTTTCATCTGTTTGCTTTAACTTCCTTTTGTTATTAATCGTGGCCAGGCCAAATGTAGTATGCAGATTTTTAGCTGTCTGATACATACGTAGTCACTTTTTTTATCTTTTTGTACCACCAAAAAATATATTTTCTAGAAGTTGTGCCAAAACATTTGAGACATAATCAGGAATGTATTTTATGAAAACAAAAACTTAGAATCTATGTCTAGACAAAGATATCTGTATGCGGGGAATAAGAGCCAATAAGATTAAGTTGGAAAAAAAAAACATAGTATTTTAACTCAATTTATTTGGTTATAAAGTAAATGAACACATGTAATTGCGACAATCAATGTGTATAAGCAACAAACTTTACATCTAGTAACTTTTGCCTATCCTTAATTTGCTTATTATTTTTGTTAAAAAATGCAGTATTACAAACGTTCGTTGACCAATAAAAAGCATTTATAGCAGCGATATGAAAACTTACAAGCAAGCAATAGAGAAGCAAAGTAAGGATATGACAGGTGTTAAAAAATGCGGTGTTCAGATGGATATGACATGCATATGTCGACTGTGGTTTAGCTAAAACCCATCTGCATCATGTGATGACTTATGGAACTATCATGGTTGCTGGGTTGTAATGACGAAAAAGAACCAGATGGAGGTTTAGCAGGTGTACAGAAAAGCAAAACTGTTACACTGCTGGAAGTGATGCACAACTAAATACATAGTAGAACGATGCTGATTTTTATGATTATCCTATTTATCCGCTGGCGTGTACATTATCCGTAGTTATTTTCTTGTAATGCACAATAACCATAGCTGCTGTAAAAATATTGTAACAAAAATATATGTAAATATATTGTGGACGGTATATTTATTGTGACTACACAATATTTTTCAATACATTTTTTGTACTTTTATGCTAGTTAATGCAATACATATAAGAAATAGAGTTTTTTAGCATTTTTTTTTTGCAATAACAAAATCAAAAAAGCAGGATGAAAAACATAGAACGTGTAAGCAAACGTATATAAAACGTTGTTTCACAAAAAAATTTTGTAAAAAAGTGTTATTTACTGACTTATTCTTTAGGTAAGGCATATAATTTGTAAGCAAAGTTTTTTAATGCACAAAATAAGTATTTAACTTTTTTTTTACGCCACAAAAAGCACAAAAAAATCATAGACATATGAATTTAAACTTTGTAGTTGCGTTTATATATATATATATTTATTTATTGCGCATAAATAAGAATCACTAGTATTTTAATGCAATATTAAGTTCCCTTGTCAAGTAAATTTTTTACATGTGCATTATATGAAAATAAAACAGTTTTGTATATGTGCAATTTGCATTATGCAGGTTAATAAATTAAGCATAAACAAAGATCTTATAACGTAAACTGTAAAAAAATTGCAAAGGCAAAAATTCATTTTGATTTTCATAAAACACAATACAATATATGTGCATTATAAGAAAGTGTATTTTATTAAAAAAGAACCTGAAGTATAAAAATGCGTAACATAGCGGAACATCTTTAACATGGTTTAAGAATGTTTTAGGAAACCTTTTAGACACAAGCGAAAATTTGTGCCAACGGCTTAAAAACACACTTTGAAGTAAAAAAAATGTACTGAAAGACAACACGTTTATTACTAAAGAAAAAACTTTCAGCTTTGAAAAGAGGCATGATAACAGGGTATAGCGGAATATCAAATATATACCAGTACATGTTAGAAATAAAAATTTATTAAATAATGCATCTTTGTTAACTTTTTTTTAATTACCCCTAAAAAAATGCTTTTCTACATCAATTGTCTAGGATATCGACACATGAGCTTGTCGAGTCTTCTATATAAAGTGAAGCCTTTTGTTATGAGAAACCATGTTTTTGTAATGTTACTATTAAAGATTCCAAATGTTTATATTGTTCACTTATCTATGATCATTTTTTAATTACCTCAGTAATACCATGTCTAAACATTATTTTATTTGTGTTTTTTTTTGTTGAGCCACGATTTTAGATATCTTTTCCACGCTAAAGGCTCCAGGTCTCAGGCTTTAGGCGCCCTGCATCGGGCTCCAGGCTCCAGGCTCTTGGCTCCAAACTCTAGGCACCTGGTGTAAGCGATAGGCATCTGGTTCCAGGCCTCAGTAGCTAGGCTCCATGCGTTAGGCTCCAGTTCTAGGCTCCAGACTGTAGGCTTTAGTATAGGCTTCAGGCTGTAATCATCAGGCTCCAGGCTATTTGCCTTAGGCTCCAGACTAGAGGTCTGCATCAGACTGGACCGGACCAAAAAATTTCGTGGTGTTGTAAAAGAAACGGAACCGAAATGCAACAAAACCGGATCGTACCAAGATGCAAAAAAAATAAACGTCAAATCTGTCACTAGACCCAAAAATCCGTGTGGAACCGGACCGGACTGTACCGCGGACCGGTCTGGACCGGTCTGGTTTTTTAAGGTCCAGTGCTGATCTCTACTACAGACTACATGCTCAAGACCCCAGGCTTTAGAAGCCAGGCTACAGACTTACGGCTCCAGGATCTAGAATCCAGGATCCAGGCTCTAGGCCTAGGGTCCAGGCTTCAGGCGTCAGGCTTCAGGCGTCAGGATCCAGGCTCCTGGATCCAGGCTCCTGGATCCAGGCTCTAAGCCTCAGGCTCTAGGATCCACGCAGCAAGATCTAGGCTCCAGGCTCCAGGCTTCCGGATCCAGGCTTAAGGCTTCCGGCTTCGGGCTTGAAGCTCCAGGCTACAGGCGGTAGGGTCCAGGCGCAAGGCGCCAACCTGCAGGTTTACGGCGCCAGGCTCCAAGATCCGGGCTTTAGCATCCAGGTCCTAGGCTTAATGCTTCAGGTCTAGGCATCAGGCTGTAGGCTTTAGGTCCGGCTTCGAACTTTAACTATTAGGTTTATAACACCAGGCACCAGGCTCCATGCCTCGGGATCTAGACACCAGGGTCCAGCTTCAGGTTCCAGGCGTAATCTCGTGGCTTTGGCCCCAGGCTTCAGGCTTTAGGCTGTGGGCTCCAGACCCCAGGCTTTAAGCTTTAGGCTCCAAGTCCGGGCATCAGGCATCGGGCTTCAGGCTCCAGGCTTCAGGCTTTTGGGCTATAGGCTTTAGGCTCCAGTCTCTAGGTTTTAACCGCAGAATATAGGCTCCAGGCTTTAAGCTCTAACCTTTCAGCGCAGATCTCTTAGGTTTAAACTCAAAAACCTAATTCCTCGCAATAAGCTTATATCTTCAAGCTTCAAGCTCGGTTTTCCAAGCGGCACTGCAACATCA
>JAQFYM010006552.1:0-11546 GCA_034694785.1 Agrenia bidenticulata
CTTTTAATCATTCTCTTCTTCGTTTTCATAAGATGAATATATTTCGCTTTCAGTAACTGTACCAGTGGCGTACCCAGTGGGGGGACGGGGGGTAGGGGGGTAGGGGGGGGGTGTGTACCCGCCCCCCTTCAGAAAATTTTTTACGCCTGAATTTAAGGGTTTTTTTTTTTTTGTGCAGAGATTTTTTATATTTTAAGAATCCAAATAAAAAAATTTAAACTAAATTTTTTTCAAAAAAAAATTATAAACTTTACAACATCGAAAAAAAAGGTTTTTAAGCCCAACTTTTTCCAAAAACACTGACTACCCCCGGGCTTAAAAATTCCTGGGTACGCCACTGAACTGTAATGTTTGATAACCTTCTCAATTTTTAGCTGATGCTCTATCGGCTTTTTCTCTGCTACATTTCTTCTTTTCTACGCGTAATTTTCGTTTTATCTCATAGTAAAAGTTAAAATCATGTTGTCTTAATGGATTAATACTAAATTGAAAATGCAGAGAGCCAAACAAACATCTGAATGTACCTCAAAATCATTTTGATTACCGCTTAAACCTGACATTGGATAATAAACAACATTTTGAATCTCCAAAAAAAAAACTTTCGACGATCATCCTGGCATTAAATTTCTGGGATTCTTCTGAAGTAAGACGCCTGCCTATATATGGAGTATATAAACAACATTGATATTTTTTACCAACCTATCCCTTGTCAACTTAAATTGCCCATTGCGTATTTCGATCATTTGAAGATGCATTAATTTCCTCGGGCTTTTAAAGAGAAAATGATCTATAAATATTACTCATATTTCCAAATAATGTTCTGTCATGCATGGCGCCGGGAATAAGCCGGGAATATAAACAATATTTTCCATTTGGGTAAACGGCCACCTCTCTTTTTAGGCAATACATATAATGCTTCGCTGAAAAAAAAAATTTGTTTCATGCAATAATCCGGTTGGTTTTTGGATTCAGAATTACTGTTGCATTAATTTTACGTAATACGTCATCACTATGTTAAAGCCTATTTTCCTCCATATCCGTTCTCCTTTTTTCATCGGTACAATATATAAAGAAGCAAGTTCGTCTTTTACTGCGTATGCTGTTTCCCGCAATATATCAACACAACTAGTATCTGGAATACCTAAATCTTTAGGTAGACATTCGATTTTCAAATAATGCCTTAAATGTGCTAAAAGAAGAAGCAACCGAGTTTCCTGCCAATTTTAGTTCTTCTTTCTCGCCCCACATCAACTACCGAACATTTTTCTACATTACAAAAAATTAAAACAAACTCTTTGCTTGTATACCCTGTCATAATAAAAATACCATCATTGCTATTACTAAATTTTTCGAAAACCGGGTTTGGTCCTATATCTTTTTCACCTGTTAGAACTTTTCTCAGACACATGTAAAGCTGTATCAGCAGTGTCGCAAATTTTTTGTGTAGATCCTCGATATTTTTCTAGCTCTCTCATTTTTATTAGGGGAAATGGAAAATAAATAACTACTAAAGAATAAGTATTAAACAAGATAATAAATGATGTGTTCCATTGTAATTGCTTTATTTTCAAATTTCGTTAATCAATAGTAATAGAAACAAATTAAAAAATAGAAAACATACAATATTACAAAAACGAGGCATATATAGCGATAAAAGTAAAGATATTTTAATAATACTCCAATAAAATATTTTTAAGTCATACCACAAATTCTTGTATTTAATAAAAAGTTAGTTTATGACCGATGACTTTTTTTAAATGCCATGCAAATATTATTTTTTTACTTGCATAATAAATGTTTAATTGGCTACGTAAAATGTAAAAAAAAAGTTTTCACTAATATTTAAATATAAAATAATGCAAAATGTTACCTCGCAATATATTAACATTTTTTTATTTAATATATATATCTTACCATATAATATGAGAAATAATATTATATAAAAATGATAGTTCATGACGTTTTATGTTTTTTATAATACATACTAGGATTATTAATTTGTACGGTAAGGCTTTTGACATTTTATATAGCATTTTTTTACCTATCTTAAAAACCTTTTTAATGTAATAACAACGCAAAACCAAAAAATTTAAAGCGTTTTTTAGTTTTATAAAAATATAAAAACTATTACATAGTCAGATATTTTTTTTTTAAACAATAAAAAACCAAATATGTTTCTTTTAAGATTTCAGCTTTATAATAATAACCAAAAGTTTTTGTTTTTTTTTTTTTTATCAAGGATTCCGAAATCCATTGTTACTTTATATTAAAGATCAAAAAATATATGGCCGTTATGCAAAAAATTTTTTTTATTTTTTTTTTAATTTTTGTTAATTTTTATTACCCATAATATGACCAATTCCAATGTAGATAGAGTCCAGTGTTAAGTATTTGAAATACCCAAATAAGCATTACGGCTCCTTCCTAGCATGGTTTAAAAAAATAAAACCATCGGCGTTTATATTTTGAAAATGTAAAACATAATGAAAAAAAAAACATTACCATGTTTTATGGCGTATTTATACAGTTTTTAATGTTTTCAAAAATAAGAAAAAAGACATAAATAAAAAACCACACGTAACAAAACAAAACATTTAATTGTGTTATTGTCTAGTTATTGTCTAGTTATTTTAGATCCTCGTACTCATAACTGTTTTTGTAAAGCAGATGTGAAACTGCTAGAAGGCATCATTTGCAAAATCCGTATATCAAAGACGTCAAAGATACAATTTATACATAATTTATATAGCAGGTAAACTGTATAATTTATGTAAAATGGTACATTTTTTACTTGTCGCCTAGAACTTTTTATACATAAAATTTTTACTGCGTAACAAAAATTACGAAATCGTTGAAAATAATATCTCGACACCCAAAACTAAATAAATAATGCAAACTCAATTATAATATATTATCTTAGTATATTTTTTTACATTTTTTTCTTCTTTTCACTACAAGCTAAGATGAACCCTAAACTAGATAAAGTTTTGAAATGCAGGAATGTTTTGTTAATAAACGGTTGACTATTGAAATTAATTGGAAAAAAACCTTTTTAAATTCTTTTGCATAAAACAAAACGACACCAAAATGGATATAATGACAATTATGGCACAATACGTAGAGATGTTTAATCAATCAAATGGCCATATAATGATCGGAGACCCATATTGCATAATGCCATATTTTTGTTTGGAAGCTATTAAATATACAATATAAATTAAAAAAGCGGTAAAATATTTAGAGTGCAGTATTGATGCACTATTAATGAAATAGTCAATTTTAATATAGGTAAAAGTATTAACTGTTAAAAAAATCAATAATTTAATTATAAAATTATTCAAATTATTAGCCCCCTTGAAAGCCAAAATAATAAGATACTTTTTTTAGCATGCTTTTGCCTGAATAACTGTATACACTTATTTTCTAATATCTGATAGCTTTTTTTGCATTTTTTTAATCCTTTAGAGACCTTGTTTCTAAATAAATTCATTTAATAGGATAGATGCAATCTAGATTAGAACAAATCGTTATAAATAATCTCTTGTGCATGTGTTCTTTAGCAATTTTTATTATATTTTACGTCTAGATGACATACAAGATTCATCGCTTGTATTTATGACGGTTTATGTTCCATATGTTTATACATAAGTAGTTAGTAAATTGAATACTTATGTGTCAAAACAATAAGATTCATGTATTGCAGATATTTTCTCGCTTTACACGTTTTTTGCGGTATTTTTGGAGTAAAATTGTATTCGTAAATTTAAGGCTTAATAAGTTATGAAAAACATTTTTAATAATATCAAAAAAATATATATATATATATTAAAACTGAAAAGAAAAAACAGAGTAGTGTGAGTAGTAGAAATTAAAATTTTTCACCCTGTGTTTTTATATTAATAAAATATTCGCTTTACTTGTAGCTTACCATGATGTTTTTAAAAATTAGCATTTTAATTAGCGATAGATGGCATCATATATCCGTTAATTTTAATTAGAAAAATATGTTTTGTTTATGTTTTCATTTGCTCAGGTATTGACATAAATACATTTATTCGCATTTTCGCAGCTTTCCGAATGTTTGGTACACCCAGGTGTACATTTTTTTATCCTAATAGACCCTGGACATGTTAATAGATAAATAAAGCAGATAGAGATTTGCAAGGCCTTGCAAACCAAATGCCATTTTTACGCCGCTTAACATTATTGTTGCTTTTTTTACTAGATTAAACTCATTTTTTTATGACAGCGCAGTCTTAAGATTTATTTAATTGCATGTACCCACTATTTATATGTTCAGTCAAGATTCTATTTGCAAAATCAAAGCATTTCAAAATAAATTAAGCTTAAAACACGCATAGATGTTAATAAAAACTCAGAGAACAATAATAAATAAAATTTAGATAAAAAACTCGCGTTTTTTTGTATTAACTAAGAGTTTTTGCCAATATAAAATTAAACAAACAATACAAAAATGCATCAAAATATATGCAGTCTCGTAAAATTGCATATATACAGTGTTTGTTTTGACAAAGACCTTTTAAAATTATGTAAAGTGTGGCAAGAAAACACTGCCATAAAATAAAAAGATCACCCCAGCTTTATGTTTGCTGCATCAGTTTTTGGATAAAAAGACATCTTTTAGAAATTTATATTGTTTAAGCTTATGAGAGGGGAGAAATCATAAAATAAAATATGGGGCATTAAATTTAAGTAATTTTGTCAGACCGTATTTTTAATTTGTAGACAACCGAGGCTTTTTTTTTTACATTTTGATTATGAAAAGTTTGCGAAAAATTTAGAAAACACGCAATAAGGGTGTGCACCCCAAAAAAAAAATCCCGGGACAAATAAAATTATAAAATAACGCGATACCGGGATGTATCCCGGAATTTATTTATGTGTACAAAACAACTTTTTTCCGCGTTTTTTAATATTTTTTTCTAAGCAAAATATAACAAAAAATTCGCTTTGATGCTTTTTTGACTACTCTAGCATATTTTTTGATGCAAGAAAAACAATACCAAGCAGCTTTTAACATAAGGGTTTTAAAATTAAACAAATGTACTCTATGTTTGAATATTTTTGTAACTGGAACCGTTTCTATATATTTACACACAAGCTCAACAACGGAACGCAATTTAAATAAGCAGTATTACACATCTTTGCATATTCTAAAGCATAACTTCTAAACTAGATAAGAGTTTAATAGGAATAATATAACTTTTTTGTACAAAAATAAGGGCATCTAGACCATATAACAAAAGTAAACGCAGCTTTTTGACACATTAACAAACAAAAAAATTTTTTACTATAGTCCTGCAGATTTTTCCGTTTTTTTAACCAATCTTAGTTATTTTACATTTTCTGTATCTACATAACGTGTTTATTTGCATTAACACGCAATAAGTCACTATAATTAAAAAAAAATCGTATGGATATGCAATACTAAACTATCATTGTTCGAATTTATAACATGTATTTTGTATCTTTACAAAATCAAAAACTGGGTTTTATTATTTACAGCTTGCTATAATGAAATAAAACTGAATATGATTTTTTTTTCAGATTAGTAAATTTTTTTCTTCTAACAACAAAAAAAACGTTTTTTTCATGTTCAATAGCATTTAAAATACATATGCTACAATATTCACCGAAATACTTATTTCTCTTTTGTTGGACAAAAAAAAAAGATCTAAAAAGATGCAAGTGGTACAAAATATTATGCAAAAGTGTGGTAATTCACAGTTTTTATTAAAAAAAAATCATTATGTATCTTTTTTTTTATTCGAGCATTTTTTTTTTTGACAAAGCATCTTAAATTTGCGTCAAAAAATGGCAAAGATTATATATACGTATACATTTTATAAGAAAGCGTATTTTACATTTCTTTGTTCGTTTTCTTATAAAATCTTACGTCAAAAATATTATCAGCGGTCGATAATATACCCAAATGCACGCTATATATCTACGGTTTTTAAATGCATGAGAAAATCCTACTAGTTTTGCTGTTTATCTGTAACGAAACACAATAGTCTATTAAATAGCCTACCGAAATAACTAATGGTTGCGGGGCCTCAGAGCTACCATGCCAGAATCGCACAAGTCTAAAGAAAATGCGTTTTTCAAAATGTAAGCATATATACAAAAAACACAAAGATGATATTTTTTACGCATTGTTTTTAGTTTTTTGTCGACTTACATGCCATTTGCAATTTTCAAAAAATAAAATTGAAAAATAAAATATTCAAAAAAAATTAAAAGGTATATATAAGATGCTTTTTAACATTTTTTGATAATTCATGTTTTTTCTTTTTTCTTTTTAGAGTACATCTTTTCTTAAAAAAATGCTTTTTTAGCCTTGATTTTGCGCTCTGAGCGCACTCGCGCGTGGGGAGCGCGACAATAAAAATAACTATGTGTTGCAAAAACATTTTTAAAATTTCAACATTTATAAGTCAATAAAAAGCTCACTATAAACGGCATTATAAGCCAGTGGTAAAAATTCTTTATTTTTGTTTTTGCTTAAAGCATAGGCAATTTGGAAAAACACAAAAAGCATAAAGGCATATCTTTTATAAAAAAAGGTTGGTTTTTAGAGAAGCGATTGTCTGGACCTTTTTACCAAAACAACACACAATCAAAACAAAAAGGTATAATCGGTAACGCTCGTGGGGTGATGACGCGTGAATGACAACCGCATTGCGCTTTGCATGTATACTATTGTGTCGTTAATTATAAAAAAATACAAATAGGTACAGACCTTAGCGTAGAATGCATGAATTATGTTCTGTTTTGTAAATAAGATGTCAATGTCCGTTTTAAAAGAGTTTGAAATTTCTGTCATAACTTAAACGATATTAAGTCTATTCAAATGTTAAATTTCTGTTCATATGACCAGGATAATAAAGAAATGAAAAACGTTTTATTATTACAACAAGTTCAAATTATACAAATTTGTCTTATGTTTATTATTTTTTGACTCATAATTTGCAAAAGGGTTGATTTAAACAGTTTTTTTTGTTTTAGGCTGTGAAAACAACTTTTAGTCTCTTTTTAAGTTTTTATAGTTATATTTGTTGCTAGAATACCATTATACTCTATTGAAAGGTAATTGTGAGTCTAAATGTATAAAACTTTTTTGAGTTTCTATTTCTAGTTTATACGATTCTAATTGTTACTAAAAAGTATTTTTATACAATAATAGGTTAAAATAAATTAAAAAGTTTTTATAAAAATATCGGGAGTCCGTATAATTTTTCGAAAAGAATTTTTTTGTCATTTTTACTGAAATCACGGGATCTCGGGATTGCAAATCATCACGTAATGTATCTATTAAAAAAATAAGGCATATATATCAATAACTGTTTAAAAAGTGAACACGTGTTTCCAGTACTTTTTTAAAACAAAAGAAATGCGTTTTTTGTTGTAAGAAAGGTGAATGCTTACGCAAAAATTGCAAAGGTTTATAAGTCATTTAGGTTTTTTGTATAAAAAACCGACTATTTTACAGCGTATACAATATGAATACACTGCATGGCCTCTTGTTTTGTCATGATGTCACCGACGCAGACTTACCCCCATAAATTCTACCTTTATTGGATTCAATCAGAGCCTGTACTCCTCTTTTCAAGACCCTTCCAACATCCAAGGAAGGCTATGCAGGACTGGTGCTGCAGAAATTTTTTGTTTTTTTTACCACACATATGCCTGCCCGAACAGCCTGCTTTTCAGCTTTTTTTACTCTGGGCTTATTTAAATCATACGTGTGCGTTATTGAAATTGTTTCTGAATCTATTAACAGGAAATTTTACGTCGTTAACCTTGCAATTAAAACGTAAAACAACCTTTTTTACGATACTCATGCATTTTTAACGATTTGAAAAAAACCATAAAAATAGCTGTTAATAAGAATTTGAAAAGTCTTTTTTATCGTATTCAAAAATGCTTTTAACCCTTTTTCGCAATATATGATGTATGCAAACAGTCATCCTAAGCAATTCCGATGTCGCAAAAAAAAAACTTTGGCTTGTCTGGTCACTTTTAGTAAAAAAAATACTTTATAGTTTTATATAAAAAACTTGAAAAGGTAATAAAAAAATATAAACGCTTCTGAATACTAAAAATAAAAAAAAAAATATTTAGTTATACTTGTTAACCCTTTAGTTTTTAACCCATATTTTGTAATACGAACTATGCTAAAATATTATATTTTTAATATGCAAACATATAATTCCATAGTTATATTGAACAATCTAAATTCAAATGCGATGGAAGGAACATGTATTTTATAATATGGCCGCTTATCTTCATTTCATGTTTGCTCGAAACCAATGCAAACTATATTGTTTTTTTAATGCTGTATTCAATAAATATATAGTGTATAATAAACATACTTACATTTGTATAAACTAACAAAAATACGTGTTTCTTCTTTCTTCCAGCATGCGATGCACCAAGAGATAATAAAAGAGTACACGGGCTTTAAGAAGAATTAACATTAAATTGTTACGAATAATAAACGATGGGATTTTAATATTGATCTTTTATAAGAAGAATTTATAAGGCCATCATTCAATGGTAATTGGACTTCTTAACTTTTACAAAGTATGTAAATTGTAAATATAATAACAAAACAAATAATGAAAAAACATGAGTGGAATGTTCTCTTTTATTATTATTTTTTTCTGCCGATTTTATCTCCAAATAATGTTGGTAATATTCTTCTATTTATTTGATGTATTCACAGGGCAGGGGTTTTTTTTTTAAAACTTTTGATCAAAATTGAACTTTTTCTCGGTTTTTTGTTAAAACCTTAACTCCTGTTTAAATATGAAAGAGTTGTGTTTTTTTGGGTATTTTTGACGTATATTTACGTCATGAAAAAAACATAATAACTAATAATAGCTGCTCAATTGAAAAATAAATATTACATAGAATTACCATAATACTATCATTCACCTATACTTTTGCGCCACGGATTTTAAAAAAGGGCAATTTGCCATTTTTAAGAAATTATATTTTTTGGAAAAAAAGTTTAAAAATCAAAAACAACAAAATTTAAATTTCTCATGAAAAAAATTGTTTCTCGCATTTTTTACCGATGACGTAAATATTAGTCATTATTTAAACAGGAGTTAATAATGGAGCATCATAACACACCGTGGGAAAATCAAGAAGGTGGGTCAGAACACAACATAATAAGCAAACGAAGGTCTGGTAAACAAACTGTTCAATATTATAATCTAGAATTTCTATACAGCGGGATCAATTTTGTAAAAGAGGACAATACATACATCCAATGTTGCCTTTATTCTAGGTAGACAATGGCCGTATCCTAATGACTAAGACAAAAATAGTTTAGCATTGGCAAGAGATACATAAGGAGGATATATTACGTTGCTCCAAAGCCTGGTTCAAAGATTTATTACGAAAGTTTATTAAGAAAGAGACGTGAATGTTAATTTCAATAAAATAAAAAATCTGGAAAATTAAAAAAGTGAGCTCGAGTATGAAAAAAAAAACAGGTATTTATACATTTGGATCATAAGATTAGTGAACTCATCGCAAAAGAAGAAAATGCACAAGTCACAGGAACGAAGCTTATTCTCCCTATACTTAACATAGTTAAAAAGAGTGTTTTATGGTAAACATGAATTAGAAAAAGTATACAAATTGTTATTAAATAAAAATAAAATTAAAGCATGTATTCAGAGATGTTCGTTTGAATGGAAAGAAATTTACACAGTCTAATGTGAAAGTCATTTTTTTTGCCATTTTACTAGATACAACAACAGATGTAAGTAACAAGACGCAGCTGAGCTGCTTTGTAAGATTCGTAAATAATGGGTCAATAGAAAAGAGCGTTTTCATTCTGTAAAGAATTAAAACTAACGTCAAAGGCCTGTGAAATTAAATCAGTTTTTAATACATATTTTATCTTCAATGACTTAAATTGTTTAAATTCTTTTGGTCGTCTGTACAGATGGGGCGGCCGTGGTGATTGGTAAAAAATCCATTGTCACAACAAAAAACAATAAAAAAATATGAATATTGGCTATTACACGTTTTTGCATCTATCTACAGGTATTTTTAAGTAAATTTTGTTCTGTTAACCTTTTAAAGCACCAACTTGTTGTATAAAATGATTAGATTTCTAAAAAAATGTCTACTAAAAACTAAAATTTTTGCAAAAAAAAATATACAATTGCAAGAAAATATCACGAAAATCCATAGTATACTATTAAAATGTAAAAGGGTTATCTAGAGGATATGTACGTAAACGATCATTTACTAAATTCCACTCTTTAAAACAATATTTTACGAATATAGAAAACGATGAGTTTAATGAATTGTTAGAAAATAACATTTGCACTTAGCAAATATCCTGGCTTGTTTATTTTTACACGTTATTAAATGGGTTAAATGTTAAATTGCAAGGTGAGAATAAGAATATTATAATAATAAGACAACATCGATTATTTGCTAAAGAGAATATTAAACTGTGGTTAGAATATAGTCAGAACAATTTTTTTACTTTTTTTAATGAGCTTAATCAAACAACTAAACTCTTATCAGTAAGAACAGAAATAGTGGAGACCCTAACAGTTCTATACAAAATACAACTATTATTATCAGTCTTTACAAATAGTAATTTTGCTTCTATTGAATGGCCATTACCATCTTTTGATCATTCTAGTATGGCTTTTTCATTGCAAAGACGAGAAGATTATATTAAATTTGCTTGGTGATTGTGAGTCGCGAAGCCTAAGAAGTACGATATCATTAGATAAATTTTTAATAAAAATGTATGGTCGATTTCCATATATATCTTTACGTGCTTAATTCATATTAATTCTTCAAGTACAACTTCTAGGTGCGAATCCGGTTTTCCAGTCTGAATGATGCTGCAAGTAAAACAAAAAACAGATTATTCATGTTCAGAAAGAACTAAGAAGTAGAATTTCAGATTTGCCCATTTACTATAATGAAATACTGTAATATTTGATAAATAATTTTTTTTAAGTTTATGTATTTTAATTTGAACAAAATTGCTAGATTCTTTACGGGTTAAAAAAAAAGCTCAAAAAAGAAAAACCTGCACTAGGGTATCCAATCCTGGAAACTGAGACTAAAATTCTATGACCATAAATTCACATTTTAGTCTCAAATCCCGGAATTATAATTTTTAAGAATTCGGTCTTAAAAATTCAAGTTCATTTTTGTTAGAATTATTCTTTGAAATCTAAATTTAATTGCCTTTTTACGCAAAAACATATTTGAGCAACATATTGTATAGATTGCATATAAAAACACTATTAAAAATGTGCAATAAGTTGTTTATTTTGCTTTTAACTGTATAACAAAAGTTCTACGAACATCATGTCTTTAACATGATTGCGAAAACTATTTACTAGTATTTAGCATAAAAAGCGCATTGTTAAGCGCCAATTATTAGATAAGCCAAGTTTTAGTCATAGTGACTATTTTGATTGTTGAAGTTGTGTTTTTGGTGCATTTTTAACGACCGAATCACCATAAAAAAT
>JAQFYM010006553.1:0-11544 GCA_034694785.1 Agrenia bidenticulata
TGTTTTTTTTGCATTTTTTTGTGGTTTTATCCCATCGTAAATTTATTGTAACTGAAAATACTAGCAAAAGATTATTCTCGTATATTACCGTTACCGAGAATATTTTCGAGAATATTACCCATTTTTTAAAATTAAGATTATGCTTATCCCTAATTTTATATACTATCTTTTTGATGCTTAAAGCCTATGACTAGAAAAAAACTATACTTTTGAGACAAAAGGAACAAAAGTATCACAAAGATGTTTTTCCTATGTGCTGTTTTTTTTTTTCTTCTACAAGAATCTATTTTAAAACAATAACAAGCATAAGATTTATATTTAAAAATTGGGTTACTGCATTTTTTAAATCTATAAACTATTTTTTTTTCTTAGGTAAAATTTTAAAAATTAGTTTTTTTCAAAAAAAATTGCGTAGACACAAGTACTACAAATAACCATATAGAACATAGTATTTACTAAATTTTTATGCATTTTTAGCCATAATAAAAAAAACAAGCATTGTTTTAAGATTTAAGATAGATAAAAAAGAAAAGGATTTTTTACAAAAAATAGCAATTTATATAAATTCATATTATTCATTTTTATTTCCATAATTTGTTATAATTTTTGCCGGCTGGGGTAAAAGTACCACGCTACACCTGTATCCAATATTAATACCACACTCCCAGTATCCATGTGCTAAAAGTTTTCTTAAAAAATGTTATACCTTGCCCAGGGCGTACCGAGTGGGGTAGGGGGTGTGTGCCCCCGCTGTAGAAAATTTTTCACGCCTAAATTTAAGGGGGGTCTTATTTTGAGCAGAGATTTTTTTCATTTTAAGAATCCAAAAAAAAAAATTAAAAAAATAAAATTTTACAAAAAAAAAATATAACCGTTAAAACATTAAAAAACAAGGTTTTTAAGCCTAACTTTATCAAAAAACACTGCCGTCAAAGGCTCAAAAAATCCTGGGTACGCCACTGCCAAGGTCGTTTATAGTACTTTACTTATATAAAAAATCATGTGACAAAACATCTTGAAATTTGACCAATAATGCATATTTATAATTCTGATTTATATGGATTTTATTTTATTTTTTCTTGGCCAATTTTCTAAACCTGCAAAGCAAGTTTTTTTTTTTTTGCTTTTAGTAAACCAGTGAGGTGCCCAGAAATTTAAAGGCCGGAAGAGGTCAACAAATATATATAAAAAGGGCCATAAAACCTATGCGTGTCTACCTTGCATAATTATGCGTTTATATGCTGCTAAGGGTTGCAATTACCCGGGTAATCGGGTACCCGGAATTTTGCTGTAAAATGTCAAACAAAAATACCCGGGTACCCGGGAAATTTCCCTATTAAAAGTTTCTTTTTTTCTGTTTCTATACCTTGCAAAAAATACCGTAATTCTCGCTTTTTATAGAAAAGGCGTATTTGTAAAAGCACGTCAGTGTCAAATACAAACTGAAGTCTTTGCTGCTTCGGTTAGGATTTGACATTGTTGTATGAAAAAGAGTATGCAATATAAAAATATTGTTTGAGTTGGAGGCTTACCTAACCTTAGTTGGATGTAAAAAGATGTAAGGTCAAATTTTCGGCATCATTTTTAAAATAAATAAATTACATTGACATGAACAGCAAATCTGATTTTAAATACTTACTTTATTTATTGCCAACTTTCTTATTTTACAAAGCCAGACATTATTTATATTTATATTTAAAACGCAACTTACGGACGCAACGCCTTCTTTATTGTCACAAACTCGCCACAAAAAAAATAGACTACTGCAATACATAAATTATATAGATCTTTTGTAAAATTGTTTATTTATCAAAACTTGCATGTTTTTTAAGTGTTAAATTATGTCGATTTTTAAATTAAAAAACAACTTTTTATAACATAAACTAATACAAGACTACTTAAATTTATTAAAAGCGCAAGCCCACATATTTTACATCACACAATACATGATTATAGTAAAGTTAGTACTATACACGATATAAAAGACAAAGGGCGTGATTTTACCAAAAAAACCGTTTATAAATGGTTTTTTAAAAAAGTGTCTTTTTTTGTCTGATTTTTTTAAATATTTTAAACCGTTGTAAAAAACGGTTTTTAATTTTTGAACAGTTTAAAAAAATTGGAGAAGTTATTCTAAAAATAAAAAACCGTTTTTTGCCTATTTATAGAAAACCCGTTTTTTTTATGAAATATGGGTATAAAAATGCACACCTCAAGAGTAGTTTTTTTTGGACTCCTATTTTAGGCAAAGAGAAAAAAACGGTTTTTCTATAACCAGGCAAAAAACTGTACCAATTTTTTTAAACTGTTCAAAAAGTAAAAATCTTTTTTTACAAACGGTTTAAAATTAACAAAAAATCACACAAAAAAAAACCATTTTTTTTTTAAAACTAGTTTGTTCAAAAACCGTTAATAAACATTTTTTTTAAAAAAAATACTGCCCATTAATACAACTGAAACATATCTCATGTGGGTGTTGTCTAAGCATCTATAAAATACCAAGGCATAATACAATACTTTTAACAAGTATTTGCTTGGATTGAGAACAAGTATTTTAGATTAAAACAATTCGCTTATTTAGTACAGTTTTTGACGCGTAATCTATAAAACATATAAATAACATAAACTGGTATAGCTTTTATAATATAAACAACCCAATTCCTTTCGCAAAGTCTATATATATCGTGTTATATAATTGGTCTTATAAACAACAAAGCGAAAAAAACCCTACTACTAGAAAGTGCTTATAAAAGAATGCACAATGTAATTTTGATCATTTTTGTTACCCGCAGATATTAATTTTATTTTTTGCTGAAGGACCTTGCACTCCTAAAAAAAGCATTCAATAGTGCCAATAAGTAATCATAATTTGAGAAACACAACATAAGGCATTTTTTGTTTATTTTTCTTTTTAGGAAATAGTCATTTTAAAATGTTTCGGATGAAAAATTCAAAATTCAAACTTCAAATATTTTGTTTTGACTTTGTATTATATTACGTTATCATTGGTTATAGTTATTTTAGGTTATTATGGTACTTTTATATAAATAAGAGTTGGTGCATGTTTTTGGTTTTAAGTATAACCTAGCAATACACGATTTTTTATATTGCAAAATTTACGAAATAGGCTAAACTTGTAATTTTTTAGTTATGCTTTCTGTAATCATTTTTTTTTCGATTTTGTTAACTCATATGTTTTATTTAAACATAAAAACGGGCAAGTTTTATAAAATAGAATATGACAAAAAGAATAGAATAGAATATTTTATTATATTGTCATTATACTTTACCGGCATATATCTTTTTACTTTTTCTATATGCTCGTACATTTTTTAATAGACATGCATTCGTGTATGGTAAACCACACTGCTTCAGTATCATAATATAATGTATAAAAGATTATATGAAACGTGTAGCAACATAATTTTATATACACTGTTTAAACAAGTTGTTTTTTAAAAAAAAAACATTTTGTATTTGCTTTTAAATTAGGATTTTACAATTCTATTTGTGTTAAATATCTAGGTATTAACATAAAAAACTCATATATGTTTTAATTGTGTTTTTATAAACTACCTCGGTGCCTGGGTTCGCAAACCCTATGAGCTGCTCATTAATAACGTGTAACAGTTTTACATATCTTAAATTTTTGATGTCGTTTTGACGACCATATATTTTTTGGCTGAAACATAATCCTCAAAATAATCAAAAACTATAAAGCGTGTTGCTTTCAATATAAAAAACAATGTTTAAGCCCGTATGTAAACACTCGATAACGTTATGAGCTAAAGTTTTTTTTTTATGCTAAAAATTATTGTTGAAGGAATATATTTTGACGTTAGGAACAATTTTCTTCAGATGTCTTTAAATCTTGGGGCACTTATCAAAAATATATTTTTACATATTTTTAAGTAGAGGTCCGCTCGGGTCGACCCATAACCCATAAACCCGACTCGTGGGGTAAAAAAAAGACCTTTAAACCAGACACGTCTAAAAATTATTAAACCCGTCAACCCGTAGACCCGTATAGTTGAATTTTTTTTTACAGTGTAGATTTTTTTTGTGTACAAGAAAATATGCAGGCAAAATTATTCTGCATGATCGCAAGTCAAAAAGGCTTATTAACTATATCTTGTCGCAAATAAGACAAAAAAAAGTAAAAAAAGCCGCTTATACTTTTTTAGTCCAGTTCATTTGCACTAAATTGCGTACTGAGTTGATAAACTATTGTATTTTTGTACAGAAAATTGTTGTGTAAAATATAATACAGAAAGCTTTATAATGCAGTTGTTGTAAAAAAATTGTAATATTGTTTTCTTAGCGTAGCATTGTGTAATTGTGCATATTTAATACAAAATTTTGACGACGACGCCTTTGCAATTACAACGAAAAAACACAAATACTATTTTTCTCTATACCACGTGATTTTTTGTTTTTATTTTGGTTTTTTTGCAAAAACTAACCATAGAGATGTATAAAAGACATTTTACAGTTTAAGAAAATTTCTCTATCGAAACGCCACCGAAAAGGACTAAAAAAGCCTGTATAATGTATACAAAGATCGCATTTTTGCCGTATATAAGTATGTTCAAGGAGCATTTTATATATTTTGTATTTTTTGTTAGCATACTAGAGAATAACACATTACACATTTCAGTTTTGCAGTATATGCACATTTAAAGGTAATGATTTTACACAACGTTTGTTTGTAACAGTATATTCTTTTACATGTCAAAATTAATAGAATGTATTTCTTTCTATAAACAATAGTTGTATAAAATAAACAAATGCTTACACTAATTGACATGTGAAAAGACCGACATAAAAAAACATTAAGTAAGATTTAATAAAAATAAATTTATTTGTAGATTAATTATATACACGGGTTTGCCGGGTTGACCCAACCCAACTCGTTATAAAAACCTCGACCTGACCCGCGGATTAAGTCGGGTGCGGTTTAGATTGCAGACCTTGTTTTATAAGCACTTTTAAAAAAACAAAAGTTAAACTATAGTAAAATACCAAGACGAAATATAAAGCATTAAGCAATTATAAACTACGTAAAATGCTGCTAGCATATTTTTCTTTATGCCGTTGTTGTAAAGAACACCGATTTTCCATTTTAGGTATATTTTTGAATATATAAACTCAAGCGTTTAAATTTTAAAAGAAACAGGGTTAAACAAAATTTGACTCGGTATAAAAAAAATACATAAAAAAAGTAAAACTACAATTCAATAAAATTATTAGTTAGTACCAAGTTAAAAATAGAATTTTTACATGTTCAGAATTGAGCGCTTTTTTTGGGCTAATATTTACGTGATAGCTTTTTTTGAGATATTTTTAGTAAAAATACAGTAATTATGACAACATTACCAATAAATATATACATTGTATAACAAGTTTCTTTATTTGTTTTATGAGTTTTTTTTTTGTTTTTCGTTTTTTTTTATTATAGAAATAATAAAAAAATAATGTATATTTTTGTTACAGACTGCTAATTTTATACGTTTTTTTGCATATTTTAGCATACCTAAAGAGTTACAAAAAAATTTCTGTTTACAAGGGTTGTAAAAATGCGCGCCGCCACGGGCAGCTGCTCTACGAGGTGAGTAGGACAATAAGAGTTATACTTATTTATTTACTTTTACATGTTTATAAATATTTTTTATTAATTTACATAGAAACGTATCATATCTGTATCAGATATGATATCAAACCTAAAAATTTAATGTTTTTTTAGTAATGAACCTTAAAATTTCGGCGCCTTCGGCGGGTCGGAGTACTTCGATTCGAGGCCGCACTCATCGTGGACTGCAACTGTTGTCTCAGTGATCATTAAGGCGCCGCTGTGTTCCTCGGTCTTAGTAGGGAATGATTACATTGATCCGTAACTACAAGTATTTACATATACACATTTTATGGTTATATCAACCTCTATTTTTTCTTTTAATAAAGGGATCCATCTGTAAAGACTACCAAAACATTGCGGATTTTTTTGTAAGGGCAAAAACATTTTGCTTAATTTTCATTTAGACATGATCATATATTTTTATGTCAAAAAGACACGCATGTTTATTGACGTTAAACTTACGACTTAAAATCAGCAGAAAATACACAAACTTTTGTTGCGTAGAACAATTTTTATCTATCACATAAGAACTCGTTACAGTCAGATTAATTTTTTTAAGCGTGATATAAATTATATTAGTTTGTTTACAAAAAAATCATTAAAAATTTTTTTATTTAGATTCTTAAAATCAAAAAATCTCTGCACTAAAAAAAAACCCGCCTATAAAATCAGGCAAGAAATTTTTTTAAGGAGGCATAACACACCCCTCCCCCCCTTCCCCTTCGCCTCGGCACACGCTTTTTTGAAAAAGTAAATGATGGTTTTATTTTTCCAGGAAAAAAATTTTCCGTAGAACTTTCAAGTAAAAATTCTATGCCGCGGGAATTTTCAGGAAAAACCCAAGAACCATGAATTCTATCACGTGCACCAAAAGCACAGTTTTAAACCATCCCCCCGTTGAAGAGAGCATTATATTTACGTAAAAGGGTGTTGAATTGAAATTTCTCTTTTAAAGCAAGTTTATGTTTGTAAACGTATAAAAAGGTGAGCAAACGCATACAAAGTGTGTACACGTATATTCTGTTATTTTCTTTGGATTTGAAATTCGTTGTGATTCTAAATATAATACAATGATACATGATAAATTTTATGTATAGTAACTTTACTATTTTTAAGGCTTCTTAATTTCACATTGTTCTAAAATTACATCTTAAACAATTGAGAAGATTCTAAATGAGTGTGTTTTTTTTAATAAAATAGAAATAAAAGGTGATGCCATGTGCTGAAGATATCTAAACCTGTATATATTATCATTTTCCAATATTGCAGAGCAGCTGCTTTTTCAACCGCTGTTTGCATGCCATATATTTACCATTTATTATTTATAAAAACCAAGACCGATGAATGTTGTTTAAAACGCGTAAATCATTTTTTGGCAATTAGAAACACTACATTTAATTCGGTGTGTATAATTTACACATATCTTAGCCGCTTTAAATCCATTTATTTGCGGTACCATTTTAAACATTTGCTGTTTATTTTTACATGGAATTCAAACAATATTAACTTCTTTTTGTCATAGAGATCAAGCCTACCTGCCGACGTTATTGTTTTGATCCTGTATTTTTCTGCTAGATACTAAAAATACTCCACGGCGTATTAGAGTACTCGATTTTTTATGTTTTATGATACGAGTAGGTTATAATCATAAATTTAGGTACATATTTTATGCCAGACACTATTTACTTTGTAAAAAACTAAAGAAAAAAATTAGCCTGTAACAAAAAGAAAAATTAAATGCATGCTAAAAAAGATATTCTGGTAACAAAAACACAAATCATAATTAATTAAAAATGCAAATACCCTGCTATTTTTTTATCAAAATAATTTGTTATTGATAGCGTAAAGGGTTCTTATAAGAGACAATTTGTACTTTAAAAATATTTATGAATCAAAATTTTGTATAAACTGTGTACATTTTCAAGTATAGAAAGCATTCTTTTTTCGCCTCTAAGAAAATTTTTACTAGACTTTTCGTTTATGTATATTTATCTATGCGTTTTTGCCTCGTTTTTTCTAGTGTGAGTTGTCTTACCTGTGTGCACAAAGTGTTTTGTAGAAATCCTTTTTTTCCTAGAAAAAAACGAACTAAACCATTAGTCCCGATTTTTTTCTCTATAAACTTGTTGAGGAAAAAACACATACTAATGTATCTTTGCCACCAGAAAAGACCAAGACTATAGAGTAATTGTTATACATTTTTGCTTAAGCCAGATGGTTAAAATGTGTATGCAGAACAGGTATCATATTTGCAAGGGCAAATGTTTAAATGAATTTAACTCGTCGAGCTACAATGACGCGTATACGCGCAAAAAAGAGGGGGCTAAAAAATAAATGACGCTTATACGCGGAAAAAAGCATAGCCGAAATTGTAAAAAATGACGCGTATACGCGTCATAAAAAAAAGTTGTAAATAATCAGGCCATAGAAAATTAGGAAAAAGACGGTAGATTTTAAAATATTTTGCTAATTGAAACAAAAAATTAACACTTTTTGACCTTTTTTTGTATTGGGGGCAATATTAATAAAATCTACAATGTATGTGATTTTTTTTTGTTAAAGGCTAATTTGTATTTTTTAGTAGCGTATATATAATCTTTTACTATAGGCAGATTCTTCATGTTGCTTTTTGTACTACACTAGATATGGCAAAGTCCTGTGAACTGCAAAATCCCAAGCTTGACAAAAATAAGAGCACCTTGTTAACATGTAATCACGCCTAGCATGTGTTCGCATAATATATAAACGCCTAATGTCTAGTGTCATAAACGTCAGAGTAAAAAAAAAAATCTGGAAACTTACTTGGTTATGCTACAAATTGACTCAAAAATAGTCTAAGACTATTTACTAACATTTTTGTACAAAATAGTGCTAGTTTTACTGTTGGGTTTTATGTCATTATTCTTCTATGCTATTAAAATCGCGTTTTTTGCCAATGCATTTATAAAAAGTATTAAATAAAAAAGAATGCTAGAGTATAAGTTAGATATGGAAGTTCACAAATATTCTTTTTTTGTGAAAGTTTTCATTGTAAAAACATTATGGTTTGTAAGTTGAAAACTACCGACAGAAATAAAACTTATGCGTAGCGCGTAAAGTGTGTATAAATTATATTAATTGCACTTTTAACAGCGTTTTTAAATTTTTTTTCTAGTATTTGTATAACAAAATACAGTTTAAGCGCTCATTTTTCGTATTATTACGCAATTTTCTCTTTTCATTACGCTAGTTTTAAATAAATGTACACTGCTTTTTAAAAATAATGCATATTTGCATCAAATAAAAATATTTGGTATTTAAGAAATCCAATATATTTTGCATGGCACTAAATCATATACGACACTTAATTAGTAACAAAATTCTAATTAAAATATATTAATAGCTGTTTGTTTAAACACGTATATCGGGACTATAAAACAATTAAATAACATATTTTACTATTTGTAGAGGATTTACTTATTAAGAAAATTTTCATAGGACGCGGTTTTATCCGATTTTTACCTAATAATATACATCAAACGTGTTATTATGCCCTATTTATACATTTTTATAAAGTTTTCCTTCTAAAAGGCAGTGTATCCTAAAAACTAAATTTTTATGGTTTTGGGTTTTTTGAATATTTAATGGATTAAACCTACATTCTTAGGCCTGCATATGATGCAAAGAATATTTTTATTGATTTTCTAATTTTTTTTTATTTTTTCATGTATATAAGTGGTAAAAAAAAGCATTTTTTTATACAAAGTCAGCAAAACACGCAATTAATTTATTCTGGTTAATGATATTTCTTTTTACTATAAAGATGCTTATTAAATGTGTTTATCGGTAAGGGTAGAGCAATGATTAACAACCAGGCGCGGATCATCAAGTCAAAAATAGGGGGGCAAAAATATTTTGCTTGCTTACAAGCCCAATAGCCTAAGGTTTAAGAAAAATATAAAAAGTGCTTTTTACATAAAAGTATTTTCTATTACAGAAAACTAACAATGTATGCTGTTTTCTACATTTTTTTGACAAAAAATACACAAAAATGGGCCCTTTTTTAGAGTGGGCCCGGGGGCAAAACCCCTTCCCCCCTTCCCCATGATCCGCTACTGTTACAACCCAATATTGATTGTATATATTCTTAATTCTATTAGTTTAAGAAAAATGTTTTAAAATAATAGAATTGATAAAAGTATCAATATTAACATATCTAAATTGATTTTTTAAACTAGGATTACAATATATTCTTACTCTAATAAGATAATATAATTAAGTAATAAATTATGAACCATTAACCAGAGTAGTTGTACAGTATAAGGATATATTTTCTTGAAAAAATTGTTATATACTTCATAATTGCTATTAGCTGATTAAAAAACATATATGTAAAAAAAGATATTGTTCTTCGGCTCAAAATTAAATTTTAGTAACACAAATTAATTTTAAAAAACAACTAAACTTAATTTTAAGAAGCATTAAAAGGAAAATTCTAACAAAATACACGTAGAGTTTGCAAAACTAACACTTTTACAAAAAAGACGAATAATGAATATACTAAAAAAAGATGTACGAATACTAGGACAAATAAATTTTATGAAAGATAAAATCCCGGGATTCGCAATTGTAAAAATCATTATCCCGGGATCCCGGGACTAACTCGGGATTATTCGGGATTATTTTATGCTATAAGGTTTAGACAAAAATACACGTCGAGTGCAGACCAAAGTACTTTCGCACAACAATGCTACCTTATTATTAATAAACATTGCGATAATCGTCTGAGAAGCCATTTAAAACCAATATTTTTTTTTTTATAGTCTGTTGACTACGATCGCCTTGAATTGGTATATGCTATCGAAAAAATAACTTAAAAGAGGCAAACTTTGCCTTATGACTACAAGTACTATATACTAAATTACCCGAATATTAATTTTTACGATTTTTTTTTTCTTTCAATGCCAAGAATATATATAAGATTCATATATATATATATTTACAAATGGATTTTATTTAAGCAGAAAAAAAATCGAATAAGAGGTTTTTGTATCCAAAGAGTCTAATATAAAAATATATTTACAAAGTTACGAAAATACATGGAGTTTTACAAAAAAAAAAGGTTAAGATATATATGTAAATGACAAAGATAGCTATAAAAAATCGATTCCGTTTAAGAACTTAAAAGTATGGTATTTTTACGGAGAGCAACATTTTCACATCATTAAAAAATCTTTTATGCTGTATAATCCATATACATAAAATTCTGTTGATTGTAAATTTTAAATCCCGTAAAAAATGATTATCATAATTTTAGAACCTAAGATTAAAACCTGAGTATTTATGCTGTCGCTACAAAAAAACAATATTTTAGAATCATGCGCCTTCTTATACAGTTTTTTTATTATAGATATGCCTAATCCTGCGAAAAATTACATTCATGTAGATCTTTACGTACGATGACCAGTTCTTAATGTTAATAATATATTCTTAATGTTTATAATATATTCTTAATATTATGATGGGGAAGAAAATGCAAATAAATATATAATCCCGGAAAAAAAAATAATTCCGGGATTCGGGATTTAAATAATCCCGAAAAGAGCCATATTTAAAAATCCCGAATCCCTGGATTACATTTATTAACAGATACTATATACTAATTCGTGTTTGTATGTTCATATATTCGTTATGCCGAAAAATATGCATCCTAAAATAAGTCTACTAAAGAAACTAAAAAAGGTATAATTTATTTTTATACTATGAAAAGCATAGTATTACACTTAACCCTTTTACTTTTTTAGGGGTTCAAAATAAAGGTTTCAATCTTTCGGGGTTTCTATATTTCAAATTTCCATCGGAATTTTTTAAGAAAAATACACTCAAAGCACACAAGACAAGTAAAATAAGTTTACTAAGGGTAGATAAGATGT